>JAOTOL010001652.1:3090000-3252500 GCA_034440575.1 Imbricaverruca yamaguchii | reverse complement strand
TCTCTCTCTCTCTCTCTCTCTCTCTCTCTCTCTCTCTCTCTCTCTCTCTCTCTCTCTCTATCTCTCTATCTCTCTATCTCTCTATCTCTCTCTCTCTCTCTCTCTCTCTCTCTCTCTCTCTCTCTCTCTCTCTCTCAATTCCTCTCTGCCTCTGTGTCGCTCTGTCCCTCTACATCTGTGTGTCTATATCTCTGTCTCTATTAGTGTTTGATTTTTACTGGGAAACTGGTTTGTGTGATGGCAACTGGTAAAACCTGGTGAGAACATGCAAAGAATAGTACCATGTTTATGCTTAGTGTGGCATTTTCACCTACCATTTTTCCTATTTCTATGTATTGTGCACGTTATATTATACATGGCACTCTACTAGACATACAAGCAGGATGCCTTACGTATCCGAAAAAAATTAAGCAAAATATGCGCAGGTTACTTGCCGGCAAAAATGGTAAAACAGCTTTTGGCATGTTGGTTTTCACCAGTGGTAAAAAAAAAACAGTGAAAAGCAGGTTTTGTGGCAAAAGCTGCCAATCCTGGTCTACGACTGCCTCTGTTTCTGCCCCTACGTCTGTCTCGGACATTGTGGAGTGACGTAGTGAGTTGACTGTGCGTCTGCGTGCACTGTGTGGCGTGTAATCGCGTTGTGCGTTTCAAGGCTGGAAGCAGGTACGATTTTGTTGCTACATTATCTGTGTCGCAATGTCTCGAAAATCAAAAGTTTTCGAGGAAAAGGACACCTGTCAGGGACTTGGTTTGACCTGCGGACAGAGACTTTGCTTCCTGAAGTTATTTCCGTGAAACTTTGCAATATACAACTGTGGCAACTATTGCTTTTTGACCATGCTTCAACTCCTGACACATGTGCCATCAACGTCTTGCCAGCAGATGTGGGGTTTAGCTGTTAATAGCATCTTTTGCTCACAGTTTCCTATCATTGCCAAATTGTTTCGGCTCATCAGGAGTTTTTACATCTTTGCCTGCTGCTCTAGGTCCCGGGTTCAACAATCGCACCACTCGGGAAATTTCCCAATCCCGTGGCCCACCGGCGAAACAGTGTTGGCGGCGCCATTGGCTGTGATCGTGCATAATGTGCGTCGGGAGCCACTCAATAAACAATAAATAAACTAAGACTACGACTGAAACAAATTCCAGGACACTGCTGCGTCGCTGTCCATGTATATATGTTGGACACAGGATTGTATGTGTAGCCTGCCGTGACGTGGGATTAAGCACCGCAGCGTCGGCTGGCATCACACGTGACACGCACCGTGGTGGCAGGTGCGACGCCCGGGCTACCTGCAGATCCGCAACGTGACGCTGGCGGAGCGCGGAGCGTACCGCTGCATCGCCAAAACTGCCGTCGGAGAAATATCTACAGAAACGCAGCTGGTCGTCAGCGGACCGCCGGAGGCGCCCGGTGAGACGGGATCCAGTGATCCAGGGGGCGGGAATGTACAGAGTCCCGAAGCCGCGTCTGACGCAGTTCGTTCGGAGGGTCGGGTGGAATAGCCAGCTCGGGTGTTTAGAAGAGATAGTCGTCCTCAGGGATCAGGTAAGGTAGTGGGCCCAAGGAGTCAGGTGATGTAGTCGGCCCGAGAGGTCAGGTGAGATAGTCGGCCCGAGGGGTCGGGTGTTGTAGTCGGCCCAAGGGGTCAGGTGAGATAGTCGACCCGAGAGGTTAGGTGAGATAGTCGGCCCGAGGGGTCGGGTGTTGTAGTCGGCCCGAGGGGTCAGGTGGTGTAGGCGACCCGAGGGGTCAGGTGAGGTAGTCGACCCGAGGGGTTAGGTGAGATAGTCGGCCCGTGGGGTCAGGTGAGGTAGTCGGCCCGAGGGGTTAGGTGAGATAGTCGGCCCGTGGGGTCAGGTGAGGTAGTCGGCCCAAGAGGTCAGGTGAGATAGTCGGCCCGAGGGGTCGGGTGTTGTAGTCGGCCCGAGGGGTCAGGTGGGGTAGTCGGCCCGAGAGGTTAGGTGAGATAGTCGACCCGAGGGGTCGGGTGTTGTAGTCGGCCCGAGGGGTCAGGTGGTGTAGGCGACCCGAGGGGTCAGGTGAGGTAGTCGACCCGAGAGGTCAGGTGAGGTAGTCGGCCCGAGGTGTCAGGTGAGATAGTCGGCCCAAGGGGTCAGGTGAGCTAGTCGGCCCAAGAGGTTAGGTGATGTAGTCGGCCCGAGGGGTCAGGTGAGGTAGTCTGTTCGAAGGGTCAGATAAGACGCGCTTCCATTTGGTGCCTGAGTCATGTGGTGGTGGCTAAGATATACGGGCGCCACGTGGGGGCAGATGGCCGTCGCTACGTGGTGTCCGCTCTCTGTCTGACGTCGACAGTCACGTGGTAGGTCGGCCGGACCGTGGGCCCGCTTGTGCTGCTGCTATGTCTCCCGCGTGTCGCATTGTTGTACCGGGGGACCACTAGGAGCCAATCGGTCATCGTATGGATGTATCATTGTATGGACCATTAGGAGCCAGTCGGTCATTGTCCGGTGTATCAATGCTTGTCCTGAGTCTGTGTTCCACCGTGTCCCGTGTATGTCGGGTGCTCACGTCTCCAACCGTGCCATGCTGTGTTCTTCCTTGTCCCGGATGTGCCGGTGTTCGCACCTCCCATCGTTCCGTGTCCGTGTTGCCCCCGGTGTTTCGGTTGCTCACGTCTCTGATTGTGCCGCGTCTGTGCCCGGCCTGGCTGCCCGGTGCGGGATGTTCACGTCTGGCGTTGTGACAGGTGGCGTGCAGGCGTTCGAGCTGAACGCCACCTCGGGCCAGCTGGAGTGGCAGGACTTCGCCGACAACGGGCGCACGATCAGCATGTATCGCATCCAGGCGCGCACCAACTGGAACAGCAGCTGGTTCACCATCGCCGAGAGTATGTGATGCCCAGCTGACCCGCCCATGGTGGGCCCGTTGTCTAGCTGCACCGCTCAGAATGGGCCTGTTGCCCAGCTGTACCACTCAGGCTGAGCCCGTTGCCTATCTGCACCACCCAGAATGGGCCCGTTGCCCAGCTGCACCACTTGGGGTGCGCCCGTTGCTGAAGTGAAGGACTGAGTAAACCCATTGCAGAAGCGACAGACTGAAGGAACATGGCTAACCTGTCTTGACGTATCTACTTAGCTCAGCATTAATAGGACTTGATTGCTGTTTACATTGCCAGGATGACTCCCTCGTTTGTATTTGTGTTTCCCTGTTGGAAGGCTATTGTTTAGTGAGCTGGCCGCGAGCTACTCTTTTTTGTTCGTTCTCGCTGTGCTCATCAGTGGTTGCAATTAATTTGGCGGATAGAATTGATGAAGGGCCGCATATAATCGTGAGTCAATATGACGTTCATTGTCTATTTCGTCTATTATGACGATGGCGACTATTTCGTTATCTGGGAAGCATATCTGACGTAGTCATTTATAACCAGATAGTCGGCATGTGTAAATGTCACGCAGGGTTGTGCTGTGACCTCATCCTTGTGACCAATGGGAATACTGTCGTTTTTTCATGTACACGTCCACGTTCTCGCCTGATCTCAGCTGGCAAAGTGTCAAGTCCATTGCCATATTTTTTACACACAGACCCTAAAATGTCAGTTATTTATGCTTTTAGTTATTTCGTGTCTAGGAATTAACCGAGATAACTATATCAACCTACACCTTTCCTGAACAACCTTGATAAGCGAATTCGCTTGAAGTCGAAATTAAGCAACGTACAACCGCAGTTTGAAAGTTGTGGTCATTTTGGAACTACGTATGTTGGCTTTTCTTGGACTATTGGCATTGCCATACCTTACAGCTCTTTAATGAAGTTCACAAAGATACGCTGTCAAGTCAATCTTGGGTACGCTGTACACAATGTACAGCCACGAATTGTTGTGCTCATCATATCAAGGTGAAGAAAGAAACATGATGTGAATGCGTTTTTTTATCAAGTTCGGCTTCAGTTTCTTACGTTCTTCAGTTTCTTCACTTATGTGGATGTGAGTCACGCTTTGAACTGTATTTTCTATGTCAGATTTGGCATGTGAAAGGTACCTGAAGCACAGCAGCGTTTGTTGTTAATCACTTATTCCTGGTTATCAGTGTTATATGATCAGTATGATTAGTGCACCCTGAAGCCCAAGTAACTAATCAACCAACTTTTACTGGCCTGTTTATTTCTGTCATGGAATCTGAACTGATGAATCCCTTCCGACTACTGAGTCTACCAGCAATGGATGCAGGGCAAATGGCTGCACGTAGTGGTAGGTCATTGGGTACTGTCACCATGGCCACCGGGTTCACGCTCATTGACAGACACTTGCTGTATTGGCACACCTTCCTCAACCATTGATGGAAGCAAGCTCCCTACCACCAGGCAGGTATTGCAAAATGTACCTGCATTAACGCTAAAGCAACAAGCAAGAAAGGAGCAGTAAAGGTGACTGTGCGGAAGATTTTGTTTCTATGGCGTGGCCCGTATCAAGACTGTGATACTATAGTACTGTGGAAAAGTTCGATATGTTGTGGAATGAATGACTGATAGATTAATGAAAAACTGCAATGTTGTAGTTAACTTGGCCATCTTCTTGATTGACACATGAAGCTATCCATATGTTCTACATTTATATTCTTAAGTTAGTATATCGTACCTATAATATATCAAATGGCAATGCTGACCGAAAACCTTGTTCAATTTGCAGTACATATGCAAATTTCAAACACGACTGTCGGGCTTGTATGGCATTTCTTTCGCCACCATGCATGATTATCCCAACACCGGGTGACCATACAGTCCAAATAATGGTAAGCTTTTTATGTGCACTTTTTCGTGGACTTCGCTAAAGGGAGACTAGGTACATAGAGGCATACAGGCTGAAAAAGGCTGGCATACTTCGTTGTAACCGACTGGCAGCACAGCGATCTATCCCGCATAGTGTTGTTAACCGGTGGCGGCACACGCGTGACCTGACCTGATCTGACCGGACGTCGGGCAGACATCACCGTGCCGCGGATCGGCCTGTTGGTCGACGACACGCGCCGCTACGTGTTCCCGTCCACGCTGGTGCCCTACTCGTGGTACGAGTTCCGGGTGGCGGCCGCCAACCCGCTGGGCTACGGGCCGCACTCGCCCGCCTCGCCGCGCTACAACACCCAGCCGGCCGTGCCGTTCGCGGCGCCCTCGCAGATCCACGGCGGCGGCGGCAAGATCGGCGACCTCACCATCAGATGGAAGGTGGGCCTGCCCCTGACTGTGTCGGCACGGAGGACGCCGCGTGTTAGACTTCATCGTGAGGTCGTGGGTCCGACTCCCACACCCGACAGAATTGGGTGGTACACCCGCGGCCAATCGTCGTGTGAGGTTGGCGACGCAATGTGGCCTAGCAGTCGAATGCGTGATAAAAAACAAGATTCTCCTTTGCAATTGAAAAGGTTTCCACCACTTCGTTACCCGCCATGGTTCTGACACATGATATTGATAGTGCCTGCGTTTTTCACAATGTGCACTCATGAATTGTCCATAGGTACGCCAAATTTCAAGGCGATGTCTTTGATGGTTTAGGGGTTATTCCCGGAAACCTCGGGGGGTCAAATTCGCCGCCACTGCCGTATTGCAATGGTTCATTTAAACCATATTTGAATGCACAATGAATGTTGAATGTTCATTCAATAGTAGATGGAACTGAGAGGCAAAATATGACTAACAATTTTAGGTGGAGTGTCGTCTTCTGCTCCGATGTATTCATTTAGAGACATAAGCCTCTACAGTCATGTTCTACAGTCATAAGCCTCTACAGTCATACAGTCATACAGTGATAAGCCTCTTCAGCCTCATGCTTCGACTTATCACACCAACTCCCTGAGCATGCCACAGGTAGCTGCTGACTGCTTCACCTCCCCTCACACACACACACACACCCCACAACCACCGTCGGACCGGTGCCAGTACCGTGCCGTGATGCACTGTGCATGTAGTGGTAAGGTGTTGCCTGAGCCGTGACCCGTGGTGTGCCTCTCGCAGCCGCTGACCGACCGGTACCGCAATGCTCCCGGCGTGTACTACAAGGTGTTCTGGATGCGACACGAGATAGATCCAGAGATCGACTATAACGAGAAAACGCTCCAGGAGTATGGCAACATTGGCAAATTCGTGATCGGCATCCAAAGGAAGTACTTTTACAGCCAGTACAAGGTCAAGATTCAGGTGAGCAGCTGAGTCTTGTGCATCAGTCTTACTCAGGATTCCGTGTCCTGTACCGCTACGTCACCGTCTGTCCTGTGCCGGTACGTTGCGGTATGTACTGTACCTCTACGTCGCAGTCTGTCCTGAGTCGTTACCCCCGATTTATGCATCCTGTGCCGTTATGCCACAGTCCGTTCTGTGCCTTTGTGCCTCGATCTGTCATGCGCCCATTCTCCTCACGGTCGTCTCGTGCGGGGGCTGACGTTGCCGCCGCTTTCCAGGTGTTTAACTCGATGGGCGCCGGACCAGAGTCTGAGGAGTACATAATCTACAGTGCTGAGGGCATGCCCCAGGCTGTGCCCACCGAGGTGGCCGCCAGGGCCTACAACTCAACGGCGCTCAACGTTACCTGGAGGCCTATCGAGACGACGCGTGAGGAGCTGCGCGGTCGTCTGCTCGGCCACAGGGTCAGTGTGTGCACGCGCTCCCCCAGTGACCTCCAGATCGGTGTTGTCTGTAGCAGGTCACGCGTAAAGTGGGCACGGTTTTCTGCTATTACATTATCTGTTCTTCACAATAAGACGTATGCCTTCGCGTCGACGCGCCCCTAAGTTCCAATTCACCACCACGTATACCTTCGCATACTGCACCCATTAATGCTGCCGGCTGCACGATTAATTCCAGTCCTGTGTGATCACCATTGCAAGTAGCTAACTGTGGTGGACAATACAGCACGTTACCGTATGTATGGCTGGCAGCCGAGTAGCTAGCTGTGGTGGACATTGCAGCAGGTGACCATATGTGTGGCCGGCAGCCAAGTAGGCGACGACCTGTGTGACCGGAATTTCAGGTAGCTGTTGGCAGTTTGTGGCGGCCATTTGCAGAGGTGTGTGTGTGTGTGGCCGATAGGTGAAGTACTGGCGGCGCGACTCTGTGGAGACCACCGACTCGCTGATCCTGCTCAAGTCGTCGCTGGAGCCGTGGGCGCTGGTGGTCGGCCTGCAGCCCTTCGTCGAATACTACGTCCGAGTGATGGCCTACAACTCGGCCGGCTCTGGCCAGGAGAGCGAACGCTTCCTTGGTACGTCTCTCCTGCAATTGGGCCGCCCCTAGCCAACAGAGTGAACGCTTCCTTCTGTATTTATTTATTTATTTCACAATACATACCCTCCACATGCAGTGGCTGTTACGGACAGTCTGGGTTTTCACAGATATTTACAAAGAAAGGATATATTTGTGGTCAGTAGTGGGAGCAGATGCGCAACAAACATTCGTACAACAGCATCATACAATACCCATATGACTCTCTGCACTGCACACACCGTGCTTGCAACACTAGCTATAAACGAGTGATTTGTAGAGGTGATAGGAAAGCGATCTGCCACCCTGGTGCCGCGCCTGCCCCGGCGTGTGCTCTTGGTGGGCGTTGTCATGGCGACGGCGACGCTCCCCTCGTCTGGTTTCCCGCTCGGGAGGGGTGAGGCTGGCGACTGGTGTGGGCGGCCAAGGTCGAGGCTTTGATGACTTCACAGTGATGCGAGCGCTCGACGTCGCAGCCCTGCTCGGCCGCATGCGCGTTGCTGCCGGGGGGGGACGTGATGGTATTTTGGCCAAGGCGATGGTTAGCAGCACCCTGATGATATCCGTGTGGTACTTCCGTGACACGGGGCCGGCTTTGTCCAGCACAGCGAGCGGGTGTGCCTTCCCTTCATCTGAGACTGGTGACGCACATCCGGTTAATTTGTGGAAGTGACTTCAGTACTGTTGTTGAGGACATGTTTTGTAAGGTTGTGTGAAAGCATATGCCTGCCTGTTGATAGTGTAGCAAAGCTGAGGCACGCCGAATGTGTAAAGGCGATGGGGACGGTGACGGCTCGGCGAGCGCGTCCACATGCATTTCTTGTCAGCCCACTGCAAGTCCATTGGGGAGGGGAGGAGCGATATGTGATATCCGTCGGACACGTGAGTTTATGATCACATATTAGGCGTGCAGTGCCTGCATAGAGACATTCTAAATTTGGAAGGCATTGATGACCAGACAACATTCAGCAGGAAGGGATTGGAAGACATTGGAGACCAAACAACATTCAGTGGGCAGACATTCGAGACCAAACAACATTCGGAGGAAGCCATTTGAAGGCATTGGGGGACCAGACAAAGTTCAGGAGAAGGCATTGGTAGGCATTGGAACCAAACAATATTGATAGGAAGGCAATGAAGACCAAACAGCATTCAGTGGATAGGTATTGGAAGGCATTGAAGATAGGAGGCATTGGACGGGGAGGGCGCGTGAATTCTCAGCGTCCTGGGCAAAGCCCAGGGGACTGAGATAATTATCGTCTGAAACCCAGTGCTCCCATTGAAAGTAAGTAATGTGAGTTGTGTAGAGTAACACCACTGCTACCAACTGGTCTAAAGAGGTCAATCGGCCGTGCTCTCCTCTCGTTTTCAGCAGAAGCGGTTCTACAAAACTACTTTTGTGGAAAGTGCGTCCACTGCTCCACCATCCAATACCGAAACGCTGGACTTGGTAGCGAATCACGATGAATACCTGAAACTAATTAGATTCATTGGCCTTCACGATGTTCCACGAATATCGACCCGCACACTGAGTGTGGCCTGTTCAGCCCCCGGTGTGACTGTGCATGACGTCGCATACCACTGATTGGTGTCAGCCAAAGCCAACGATTGTTGTAGACATACGAACGACAATCTGTAGTTTCGGAACGTTCGAGAAACTGGGGAGTCCGCGACCCTTCATGTGACATGCAGACTCGCCAGATGCTTTGTGAATTTTGGTCAAGACTGGCGAAGTCTACAGCAGCATGGGCGAAGTCTACAGCAGCATGATATAAAGGCATTGTTAGTTGTTTGAATAGTTTATATGGGGAACATGTCCAGTTTGGTAACGAAGCATTTTCTACCAGAAACATGTGCCGTGCAATAAGCTTCCGTACCCCGTATCACATATGGTCTGTGGCCGACCAACGGAGGCGCAGCGTAGGCAATGTATCTGCGAGTAGAAGCAACCTATCATTTTGAGTATACCGCGCATGGTGTGGCTGTCTATTTATCGATATACCGCCAGTGATCCGGTGTATCTGTATCGATATACCGCCGGTGATCCGGTGTACCTGTATCGATATATCGCCAGTGAGCCGGTGTATATGTATCGATATACCGCCAGTGATCGGGTGTATCTGTATCGATATACCGCCAGTGAGCCGGTGTATCTGTATCGATGTACCGTAATTAGGCCGGTGCATATGTGCATCGATTTACCACCAATGAGCCGGTATATATATATGCATATATATATATATATGTGTGTATGCATTGATTTGCCACCACTGAGCAGATGTAAGCGGGGGTGTGGCAGTGCTCAGTCATTACGCCGTTGTGTATGTGTGTGCCGCAGAGAGGACCTACAAGAACGCTCCACTGAATCCACCAACGTCTGTAGTCGTGGAGGGCATCAACCCACGCACGATAGAGGTCACCTGGCGAATCGCATCGCCCGGCGTCAACGAAGAGCCGCTCAAGGGCTTCAAGGTAAGACAGCTGGTTCTGGTGTAGCACCGCTGTCACGTCAGGGTCAGCAGGGTGGACACGTGCGGAGGGCCCGCTGGCCGCTTCGGGCCCCATTTTGCGACCTGGTATGACAAATATAACATGTAGTGCCCATGACTGTTGATTTTGTGGAGTGGATTCTGAAAGAGGGCATCAGTCCCGATTTGACTTACTCGATATATCTGATCTGATATGCAATTGGCCTGATGCCATGCAATGGTAAATGACTGGTTCGCTTACTTTGGATCGGGACATTTCCTGATTCCGCAGCCCGCAGGTACAGTGTGAGCGGCTCCATTACCCGTGATGGTGCACAAAGTGCGTCGTAGGCCACACAATAAAATGGGCGTAAAATGACCATGGCAGTCGATGCGCCCCTAAACCCCAATTCATCATCATCACGACACAGTAAACCAATAAGTCCCAAAGTACTGTATTAGTAGTAAAATACTTGACATTCCGGCGTTAGGTAATCACGGAGACGCGCAACTCCGTTGTAAACGTAAGGCAGCACATCGCAGTTTTTGCAGATCAAGCCAGCTTGTTGACAGCGACCACACTTAGTGTTTGGAAATTGAGGATGTGTGGCACTTCAAAATCGGAGGTAGGCTCGTTGTTTATAGCGCGAGAAGCCTATTTGAAGACTTGGACAATATGTTCGCTTGTGGTTATTTGTGTACGTTGAGCTCCGGTAGATACTGTGCTAAAACCGCTGGGCCGATTTCCCTCGGGAAATCAGCATGATGCGTTGAGTCGGTGCCGTGCGTCGACTGGGTGGGCAGATTATGGCGTCCGGGTTTCAGGTCGAACTCGTCACGTGGGTAGATGCCACGTGCCGCCAAGGGATATCATGCCGAAATCATTTAGCCGCAACAGTATACACATGAAGCTCCGTGAAAACACGGGCCTCACATGGAACCAGCCGATTTTCGAGGAGGCGACCAGTTAAAATTCAACTTGTTATCACCAGACGCGTGCATTTGCTGTTGAGTGGGACCCTTGGAGTTGAGGGCGACAAAGTCTACAGATATGGGATTTGGCGGGAGGCTGGCCCGTCACCGAAGCTACCTGGGCACGCCCGGTATCTTGTGAGCTTGTACCGGTGTGCATTCGTCCATCGCGTGAGAATATTTCGCACCTCTGACGCTGCCAGGAGGACTAGCAGTCTGCATCGAAAAGCACATCTCTGTGAAATATATTGAGAATGAGCGGCCCATGGGCAGTCAGAGCCTTTTGGGATAGTGGGCCAAGTCGGGCGCACCATGTGACCTTCAGGCACGTGAATTATTGTGACGGAGAATGGCGCTTGCAATGGCTACCAAATTGTGTGAACGGATAAGCTGCAATGACAATCTGTTTTTTTTTTAAATAAAGATATGGGTTCCACAGAAAATCAGCCGCCTTTGACGCTGGCGACCAGGTAGAGTGCACAGTGAGGCGCGTGCTTATAGTTTCACGGCAGAATCTCGTTTACCAAATTTGGTGGACCGATAGCAAGTACCAGGGCCATCCGAGAATACGCAGTCTGTGGAGGTTGGCACCGACACGTTGGTGCAATGCATATTGCACTTCTCGGGCCATGACAGCCGATATTGAAAAGGATACGCCCCTGATGTTCCTGAGTATCTATGGACTCTGGCGCCAAAGATGCTCTTGCTCAACGGACTATTTCGACTTCACGGTATGGCTCGATGCTCTGGCATTATGGTCTACCCTCGTGACCCGACATGTCCTGGACTGTCCATTGTGACGTCACCGGTTGACCTGCCTCGGCCGCCGTCAGGTGCGGGTGTGGGAGCGTGACCAGGACATCTCCGACGCCAACGACACAATAGTGAAGTTGGGCAATGCTCTGGAGGCCCGTATCACAAACCTGGAGCCGGGCGGCGCCTACAAGCTGCGCGTGCTGGCGTTCAGCGCTGGAGGCGACGGCAAGATGAGCTCGCCGGCCTGGGAGTTCCAGATGGGTGAGTGGAGGCTGCTCGGTGGTTGTTGGTTTTACGACACGTCGACCTTTGAGTCAGGTAGCGTCGCCAATCTCACGCAGATTGGTCGCGGGCGAAGAGTAGCAACAGGTAAGACTCGAACCCACAATTTTTCGATCGTGAGTCGGGTAGCTTACCCGAAGACTACTCGTCCCCGTCGAAGCTGTTGACTTGACGCGCAGGGATGAGTGGAAGTGCGGTGATTCACAAGTCATGTCTCACATTGACATGAGCGTCAGTCCTGTGCCCACAGCCTGGGAACCTGCAGCCGTCGCCGTGTTTGTACAGCTCACTCCCCCCCCCCCCCGCGGCGTTGCCTGTACTGATTGTATACACTCATGGAAGGTTCGTTGTGATGACATAAAGAGTGTAGTTTTGTATACTACCCAAATAGTGGGATGACAATCAAGTCTGTGTTTTGGCCGCATATTCACGGATGTCTCGTCAGGTGTCACCATATTGATTCACGGCGGAGATGTTGACCAACACTGAGCCGAAGCACTGCGATGCACTCCGGCCGGCACATATCCCTCCTACCACTGCTGCTGTACTCTATACTCTACTCTCAGTCTGTCGTGCGTATATATATATATATATATATAATAATATATATTATATATATATATATATATATATATATATATATATATATATTTTTATATATTTTTTGTGTGGTGTGTGTGTGTGTGCATATGCCTATATTTATACACATCTCACGCTGGGACCTCTTCGCCAGGTAACCCGGAAGACCTGCGCGGCGAGAACTGGTCTCCATTCTCTGGTGGCTCTCATTTGGCGCTGCACGTGCTGGCGCCTGTGGCGGCCTGGTTGGTCTGGCTGCTCGCCACGGCCGCTATCTAGGCCGCCGCCAGCTGCCAGACCGTGGCGCAGACTGGGGTTGGTGTGGCACGCTCAGCGCCGTTCGACTGACGTGCCGCGGCGGCCAGCCGACCCGGCCCGCTCAGTGCCAACGCGCCGAAGTCTGTCTCGCTCAATGTGCTACAAAGTGACCGGGTGGACGAAGGCTGGCCGGTAGCTACAAACGTGTCTGTGCATAGCAGCGTGTTGCTGTGTATCCCACTCCGTCCAGCTGTCGCTGATGTGGCAGACCGCGCCGTCGCTGGCTGATGGCGACATTCCGCTGGCCGTGTTGCCAGATTCGCAGTAGCCTATTGCTGTGTATCCCACTCCGTCCAGGCTGCCGCAGCTGTCGCTGATGTGGCAGACCGCGCCGTCGCTGGCTGATGGCGACATTCCGCTGGTATTGTTGCCAGATTCGCTGGCAGTGTTGTGTTCCGTGTGCGCGCTGGCCAGCGTTGGAAGGACCCGTCCGGCGTCCCGGGCCCCTTGGTCCGGTCCGCATCCGGCCACGTCGCGGTGGCTGGCGTTCGACTCGTTCAGTTTGAAACGTCGTTGTTGAATGTGTGTACTGCTGCATTTAGTTATCTATGCATCTATCTGTCTATCTCGATCTCTATCTGTCTCGCCATCTATCTATCTATATATCTTGCTGTATGAGGCGGATCTGGAAACCTGGTTTCGGATCGGTTCGGGGGGATCAAAAGATTCTCATTTCAAAAAGAACTTCCAGGGATTTAAACAGATGATTGTTACATCTATTTATGATTGTACTTAAGTAATAGTATGTTTTCAGATTTCGAGACAAATGCCATTTTAGTGATAAATTTAGACAAAAATCAAAACACAAAAGACAAAAATTACGAGTGAGGTTTGCCTCCCTCCCCGCCTTGGGTCCGCCGGTAGTCTCACCATCTGTCTATCTGTCTATCTCATCGTTTTGGTGTGCGAGTTCTTACAGTTTCAACGATATGTGTATGTTTAAGTCAATGTGTATTCACATTGTGAGCTGAAACTGTTTGTAATAAATGGACTCTTGCTCGATTGTCATTTTTCTACACTGGTTAATAGTATATTTACTTTACTGTATTGGATATACTATATTGTAAATATATGTCGGGCACTTTTATTTGACATTTTCGGTCTTTGGGCACCGTCGGCGATGCCTCTCGGATCTGCTTCCTGTGACGTGAGGTCGCACCAGACGACATCGAATTGTCGACAAGGTGGTGACGATTCTCAGCTTCCCGCCGCCGCAGACCACCGAACAGCCGCGCCAATTCATGAGCGTGGCAGCAGATTATCACCGGTTCATCCAGGGCGTCTCGGTCATTGCGTAGCGCTGGCCGACGCTGTCCAACTGGCACACCCGATGGTCGACGCCGTTACAAGTGAGGTTTGCCTGTGTGAGGTTAGATGTGCCGTCCAACTGGCACATCCGGTGACCGACTCCATCCAACTGGCACATCCGATGGTCGACGCTGTCCAACTGGCACATCCATTGATCGACGCTGTCCAACTGGCACATCCAATGCTGTGCGCCCCATTCAGTGTGCAGGTGGACGCCTCCGGCACAGTGATAGATTACTCGTGAAATAGGGTGGGATATACCACTTTTTGAACGCTCAATCGACATCCTTCTCCAAGGAGTATCCACATCCTGCTTCTTGGAACCTTCACAATCAATTCGAAGTGCCTATACCATCAGCTCGAATTCGTGTCTAAGGCATCAAGAACATTTTAAATGATGCTAATTCCATGGCAAATTTCGACATCCTACTGTGCTCGTCTCGACATCTCACACCTAACGAAAAACCATTAATTTAACCCTGCTCCGGCACCAGCCACGGCGCCTTGATATAGCATGTCCACGGCCGGTGGCGGCCACCGACAGTTCTCTCGTGCACACCGACCCCGGCGGAGGCGCGCTGCAGCACGTTCGGCAGGGAGCTCCTGACAGTCTACGCGGCACGCCACCGTAAGTTCCGCTACGCTGCGATAGGTCGACCACCTAGCACTCATCATTTTCACCGACCACAGGTCGCTCATGCTGGAACCGACCACAGGTCGCACGCAGCTGGAACAATTGCAGACCGCCACTCGTGGCGCGCGACCTTGACTTCATCGGCCAGTTTACGACAGACTTGCTCCACTGTCCCTGCCGCACGAACACGGCGGCCGACGCGCTGTCGCCAGCGGCGGTGATGATCTCACTCGCAAGTCTCCGCTGGATGACTTCAACGTCACGGCTGGAGCCCAAAGAGAGGACCCAGACCTGCCGGCCTTCCGCAAGTGCCAACGTTCCCTCGAGCTGCGATGCGCCCGTCTTGTCGCTGAACGAACCTTCCTCGTCGACGAGTGGACGGCTGCGGCCTGACCGTGGGCGCCGGTACGTGCCCCGGCGGCTTCGCCACGATCTGGCACACGCAGTGCCGTGTGCCCCTCCGCCTGTCAGGTGAGTTCTCCGCACTGTCATCCGCTGCAGCTGAACTGACTGCAACTTCACATGCCGCAGACATTTTCCGCGCCATGCGGAAATTGTGCGCCGCCCCGCCTCAGGTCACAACCTCGCTGTCGTACATGTCGTGCATTCTGCAGGATACCACGCACATGCTCCTGCACTGCACGCGACGCAACTGCCTCTTCCTGCCGGTACGACGGGTGGTACAAGGTCGTTGCCCACACGTCTAAGACAGTGGTCCTGGACCATAGCCTGCGCGAGAACGTACCGCATCTGGAGCCGGAGGAGTCACCGGCGGCCGCTGTGACTACGCAAACCCAGCTGGCCGGGCCGCAGTCCCTGCTGTCCGCACCCTCGCCACACATTCGGCACGCACTGGCAGCGGAGCCGGCAGCGCCGCCGCCGCCATCGACCGCCGTCCCGCCGCTCCAAACTCCTGCCCCGGCCGAGTCGTGAGCAGGCCTCTACTGTTCCGCATGCACAGCTTGCGCCGTGTCTGCATGATCACATAGCCCGCATACTCGGCGGTCCGATGCATCCCCCCGCAGTGGGGTCAGCCTCGTTACTCGGCTGGCCAGGGAATTGACGCTCCCTCGGGGTAAGACAGCTGCCCCGATGAGGGGTGTGGAAACGCGAAGGTGTTTCCGGGAAATCGTAGTCCCCATCGTCCATCCCTGTCTTTAAATTCCCGTATCCACCCCGTGCCAGCGACCTTCTGCATACCTTCGCACGGTGCTAGTTGTGACCAACACACCTTTTTGATCCTGATATCCTGGAGGGGCGGGCGGGTTCATATGGCCCCATACGGACCAAGTGGCTTGTCGCCTCGGGTCGGGGGCCTGGGCTTCGTCCTGGTGCCTGCTGGCATGGCCGGCAGGGGCCAAGGGGTGGGTGGTGCTGGATCCCGGCCGGGGTGGTGAGTACCTCTCTCCCGGACGGGGACGACATCGCCTGGCCCGTATCGCTCTTCGGGTATCTAATATCCTCCCGTTGTCGGGATACAGGCGTCCCCCCGGTGGGGCCCCTGTCAGGTGGGGTATCACGAGGAGCCGAAATAAAAGCACACTTTCATAGATTACTCAAATAAACAAACCCATCCTGGACTTCTCAGAAAGGGCCAGAATGTTAACCTTCCTTCCGGAAGACGTATCACCCCTTCCGGAAGACGTATCACCGACCCGACACCTGCAGAGGCGTATCGCCCTGCAAGTTCGCCGTCCCGCACCGCGGTCCCTACCACTGCTTCCCACAGAGGAAGTATAGTTGGAAGCCAGAGTTGGAAAGCCAAATCACCCTCTCCACGAGTGCTGGTATTGAAGTCCAGTGATCCCGGGAAGAGCCTATCTGCACTTTCGCAGTTTGAGCGTAAGCCGGGATGTGATAAAATTGGTGAAGTAGTGAGATGTGAGAAGCTGCGAGATGGATCAATCGAGGTTGAGTTTCGGAGTGCAGACGACGCTAAGAGGATCACTGAATTCAAATACACCATAAGTGAACAGGGTAAGACGACGGACGTTTCCATACCCATTGTGGTTGAGCCCCACAGGACAAAAAACCATTGAAAAGGAGTTATAAAGTGTTTCGATCTTAAGGACGTATCGGATTCAGAAACCGTTGATGGCTTGTCTGAGTACGGTGTCGTGGAGGGGCGCAGGATCAATGTGAGCATAGGGAGCGACCTGCAAGCAACAAACAACATTATTTTAACTTTTAATTCGACACACCTTCCCGGTACACTGTGCGCCGCACCTGTCACCTTTAGTGACAGGTGCAATGTATTGCTCTATGAATACATGCTTCACTGGAGTGGCTACCTAGACACTGACCCATCATTCAACGGCAGACATTGACGTGGCGTCCCTGTTCGCCCGACAGTTCGGCTACACTCATGGTGGTAGTATTTACCGGCACGAAGCAGTGCAGAGACTGTGTTCCCTGGACCGTCAGTGCTTTGGCGAAACGGGTCTTTAGATCATGAGCTGTGGATTCGATATCTACTTGGCTAACGAACAAAAAAAATTGATATTTGGAATTTTTCGGCCAGGAAGGTGTACACTACTGAGGCTGTCATGATCTGATGTGTGCGCGGACGGCAGAGACTTTCTCTCGCAGTTGCCCGTTTCATTGTGCCGCCGATGCCGTCACACGCCCCATTCCCATGAGCTGTCCCAAAGAACTGCCAGTCACATTTTAATCCAAAGTCTGTCTCGTGCTGGAAGATGCTAATAAAGTTGAAACGATTGTTGCATTGTTCCACACAACCATCAGAAAAGTAAGGGGCGGGGATGGCCGAGTGGTTAAGGTGTCGGGCTATGGGTACCAAAGGTCCCGGGTTCGACTCTAGCGCCACTCAGGACATTTCCCAATCCCGCGGCCCACCGGCGAAACAGTGTGGGCGGCGCCATTAGCCGTATGTGCATAAAGTGTGTCGTGAACCAACCAATAAACAAACAAACAAACAAACATCAGAAAAGTAACGAATTTTAGACAGATTGGGGATCCGAGTCTTCAGTTCTGGGATTAGTTTTTTTTCTCAAAAATGCATGAACAGCAGTCACGTTATGTTTTACCGAGTTTGACACGACGCAAAAGCTCTGATGGACCGTAACATCGTCCTCTCGCCAATAGATGAATGGGTGTATTTTTCACGAAAAATACATCCATTATGGGTGTGTTTAACCGATTGTTCATGAAAGCTTCACATTAATGCTCTGGCGATGCAAGAATCAACTTCAAAAAGGGCTCTCCAGCCTTTGAGACATTTCTACGTCACTGACACCACTATAAACCAGACCCGTTCTCCTCTATATACCATCTGGTAAACGGTCTGGATACGCTAACTGGTAAACGGTCTGGATATACTATCTGGTAAGCGGTCTGGATATATGAACTGATAGGAGGTGTTAGTATGTGCCGCATAAGGGACGAGCAGCAATTACTCGTTAGCAGAGGTACTAGTTCCGAAGCAGAACAAAGTACCTGCCACTCACTGTCAGCATACAAGCACGATTACCTTTATCCAAGCAAGAGGTCGCCACGGATTTTGGATTGGAGACGAGAGGTTTTGAGGTCAATTTTTCCCATGGATCCCAAGAGAAATTTTCCCATTCCCAAGGTCATATGGCATTATGGCAAACTTCACGAAGTTCGGGCCGACGTGTTCCCTGTCCCCCACCGTAGCCCTGTCCACGGAGCTCCATGTTGGCGAACGGTGTAGCTTTGTCGTGTTAGTGGATTTATGGTCAGAGTGGCCCGGCTTTTATACTGTCATCAACCAACGTCATGAAAAGATATCCTATACGAACAAAATAAGTACTGAATCTCGATGAACAAGGCTTAAAAAGAGCAATGCTGAACAGTTTCCAGTAGCAGTCTTAGTGGTTTATTTTCATTAAAACCAGCCTATTTCCGGTCAGTATATGTTATCAATAGCTAGACGGCAAACATCCAAATAAGATAACATTGCGAACATGCGGTCAAACATCTGGACAACGTGAGAAAGAGATTAAACTGGTGCAGAGTTGACATTTGATCGTTTAAAACTTGGTTGCCTGGAAGGACTAAGCAGATAAACCAGCCAAGCAATCCAGAGGCTGACAGAAAGCTCGGTGAAACAGATCTGCCATCCGCTTTTCCATAAACAGCGGTCAGCTCAGGAGGTAGCCGCTCACGGGACCCGCAGGGCCGGCCGGGCGCATTCCTGGGCAGCCTGCAGCAGTTCCAAGTGCCGCTCACGCCGTCATCTCTCGCCCATTCGGCACGGTTACGTGCGCCGTCACTTCTCGCCCGGCACGGCAGCGCTGGCTGTGTTGGCGACCTTACAGCACGCAGCGGAGAGAGGCGGCCGCCCGGTCGGAAGCGGCTCCATGGGCAGCCGGTCAGTCGACGACTAGGCGGCGAGGCTGGAGGCGGCCGGAGTGGTCAGTGTCAGGCTGGGGGCGGCAGGAGTGGCCAGTGTCAGGCTGGGGGCGGCAGGAGTGGCCAGGGTCAGGCTGTACGGTGGCGGCGGGCCGGCCGGCGCCAGCTTCTGCGGCAGGCTGTCCGCCTGCTGGTCGGCCTGGCGCAGCCGGCGCGACATGAGCGCCGCCGCC
Source organism: Imbricaverruca yamaguchii (assembly GCA_034440575.1). Classification (NCBI taxonomy): domain Eukaryota; kingdom Metazoa; phylum Arthropoda; class Thecostraca; family Neoverrucidae; genus Imbricaverruca; species Imbricaverruca yamaguchii. The sequence continues at coordinate 3,233,405 of JAOTOL010001652.1, read as the reverse complement.
AGGAACACGGCCGCCGTCAGCGCCGTCAGCACCGCCGTCACCGCCAGGCCGCGCTCGAACGCCCGCTGATGGTGGCGCCGCTGGGCGCTGGTGTCGCGCTGGCGGCCGCCCAGCAGGTGGACCAGCCCGGCCGCCTGGTCGGCCTCGCCAGCCGGCGGCGGCGGCGTGGTGACGCGGAACTGAAACACGCAGCGCTGGCCGTGCCGGCTGTGGCCGAGCCGGCAGACGCAGACGTGCTGCTGCGGCTGGCACACGGCGTGCTCCTCGACTGCGCGGCACTGGGCGCTCACCTGACACGACTGGGAGAGCTGGCGGTGCGGCAGGCAGCTGTCCAGCCAGCTGGTGAAGCCGGCCGAACACTGGCACCTGCCCGACCGTCGCAGGTCGCACAGAGCGTGCGGCTCGTCGCAGTCGGCATCGGACGAGCAGCGCGACTGCGAACGAGCCGTCGCCGCGAGCGCCAGCAGCAGCAGTGCCACGCCCCGCATGGCGAGACGGCCCACTCACAGGTCACTTATAGGCCACTCATTGGTCGCCCAAGACGGCCTGCGACGACAGAGCCGGCTGGAGCTGCGACCGCAGTCCGAGACTCACTCCTGCTTTGTTTTCACCGATAGGCCCGTGGCAAGCCGCGCTGTTGCCGGCGTCTCCTTGACGGCGAATCGATTGGCCAACCACGTCGTCACGATCCCGCGGAGCAGCCGACAAATGTTCCACAGGCAGAGCAGTGCCAACAGGAAGAAGAGTGTCACCAGGATCACCATGCAGATGTGCAGGATGTTGAGGATCCCCTCGTACCCGGTGCGGCGCGACCGCATGGCTGTGGAGGGGGCGCCGCCGGGCCGCCGCACGTCGGCCGCGTCGTCATGACGACGGACACAGTCGATTTGTTGATGTCGGCGGCGTCCGGCTGCCTGACAACCGAGCCGCCCGGGTCGTGGTGTGAGTTACATTGATCTGCACTGCAAAGGTGAGTGGTGAGGATGCACGCGCAATGAAAGCCGGGTCATACGCGACGCCAACACGTCCCTCGGCCGGTTTGTGGTCACAAACAAAATATGGGGATACGTCGGATAACAATGCGCGTTCAACTTACGATGACCTCTGATGAAGCTCAAAATGTGACATTCGCTTTGACTATGCATATAGGTACACACCAGGTGAGGATCCGAGAAACTTAGTAGGGGGAATTTCTGCTGTGAAGGGATATCGTTTTTTTCTGGGGGCGGGCCGGATGCCATCAGCTGAGAACTTCTCCTGCGTCACTTCGGGAATTTATGACGTCACGCATGATGTCGACTTTTTGGGAAGTGAGGTTTAATTTTTTGGCGATTAAGGGAATTAAGTGATTTTGAATTGGAAGAAAAACATGCATCGAACTGTTATTTAGATAAAAATAAAATTGTACATTTTCAACATTTGCGTTTTAAAACTGGAAAGGTTCAATTCCACAATTGGAGGAAATTATTTTACCTTCTTATAAGTCACACATGGAACTGTTCGCATAAGTTAACTTACCTATGTTGAAAAGTGGATGGCTTAGCCAACACGTGTGATGTTGGCAGTACAAGGTTACCTAATGTTGAGCAATGACGCCATCAAAAGACAAAATTCCTTTAAAAATCTGGTATCGCAGTTCTGTTTAATCTGTTCATATAAACGATCCTGGAGTGCTCCAGGAACATATTTGTAGCAGCAATACGTCACCATAGAGGTTTTTTAATTAGCAAATGTGGTCTCGCGAAACCAGCCATGGGTCAGTAACCTTGAATAACCTGACCCCATTTGGAACATGCGAAATTGATGGAGGAAGGGGTGTGTCAAGCTTGGGCACGTTCAGTTTTATTCGCTGCCTCGAAAAGCCACGCCCGTTGGAGGGTGTGCATTGCATCCTCCCCAGGCGGGTGAGGCTTAACACGCGCCATGGAGGGGGAGGCTAAATCCACCCACCCCTCCGGTTTTTCGCACATACCTCCAGATTTTATAGGGCGATATACGCCATTGTTTGCGTACCTCATGCGCACATGCATACATGCATGCATATTTGAAAATACAACCGTGATTGCATGGCGCTAGTTTTCCTCCAGTTCTCTCGCACCATGATGTATACAATTTTATAGGAGACCCTCCGGGAACATTTTGTCAGCAATGGGAAAGAAATACAAGTAAAACTAACCTGGCGATGCCAACGGCGTTTGGAATAGTTTACTCTCGTTTAACCTTCAAGCTTGTAGGTCCGTGATACCTAAGAATATATCGTTCTTCTTCCGGCTTTTTGCGTTGGTATTCATAGATTTCCTGCTAAAAGGCGACGTGTCACCGGGGCGAAAAATGAAAGCTTGCATTGCATTGTTTAACTACATCCGGCGCCAGAAGACTCTGTGATGCCAAATTACCGTACCACTTCCTTCCTCTACTGAGATAATTACACATGATAATATGCACCCACGATGATGGAGGAGAATATAGGAGATTCCTGGCTATCCAAGTACTCCATGTGCAATCTTTGCACGTGCCACCAACATTACCGTCCTAAATTTCACACCGGCTGGTTTTATCCAAATTGAGCATTCTCCATCGTACGGTTAGGGGTGGGGGAGGAGGTGGGGGGATGGAGAGCTAACTTGGAAAGCAATGGGGTTAACTGAGCATGCATTGGATGTACCTATGTAAGGAATGAATGAATGCAACTGAGCAAATGAAGCAGTGAAACTGGAAACTTCGAGTGCAATCAATTTCTAGATTCTTCCTGTTATGAACAACATTGGCTTTGATAATTTGTTCCGACCCACGCCTGGAGAACCTTAATTCGAGGTAAGTTTGAGACGTCAAAGTGTGCAGAGTAATAGTCGTTTGATATACTCAAGTTTGACAGGGAGACCAAACCATGTCGCCGCAGATGTTTTATGCGAATTTTGTGAGCAAGATTTATACGTAAAGTCAGTGGAATCGTGCACCTCAACCACTGGTGCATGGGAGCAATATCAGAGTTGAGGAGGGGAGGCCATTTCAGTCGTTTCTTTTCAGGCCACATGCCATGACCAATGTTAAAATTAACCATACTTAGATGGCTGCTCTGTCCACCTGCTTCTTGTGACAAAGCCTCGGCTATTATGTACAGGGTCATTCATCATATCCACAGGCTGACCAATAACAGCACTGCTATCTTTCTAGGGGTGGACGAAAGCATCAATCAGAAGTACAGTCATCCGAAGGAAATGGCCGGGAAAAAGGTAAAAACATCGTCAAGGAAACACCAAAATAGATGTGCACACAATCACATATAGAGCACACTACTGCTCGGGTGCCACCTGCTATTCCAGCTCATCTTTCGTGCCCTAATAATTTTTACCCTGTTACTGAAGGCTCAGATCGGCTGTGAAAAGCACAAGGGAAGGGACATGACGGCTCACTCACCTCCTCCCCGCCCGGGGCAGTGCATACTCTGGGTAATTTTGGGTGCGGGCCCGCAGTGAGGTTCGAAAGCTAATTAGGGAAGGTCAACTCCCCCGGAAATACGAACTCTTGATTTAATTCACTTAATGCATGGGATGCAAATGATATGGTCTCGCCCTGTCCCGATACCTTGCAAACTAGTCGGCTAATTTACGGCCGCAAAACGGCAATTGATTCCTTGTGACGTGATGCACACTTCCATGAAATGAAACTTGAAATGACTGACAGAGGTGGATTCAGGAAACAAGGAGTGGGAAGAATCCGGGAATCTTCCACACCAGACTGTTAATTCATTTCGCAACCGATTTTGTCATGCCCAACGTCATTTTACATTCAACGAAAAGGTATTTCAGCTCATTTAAGTGCACCATGATCACCGAAAAACATTGGCGAGCCCGGTAAGGGCAGGACATGTAAAATCAAATAATTACTACTGCCGGATATTCTTTTCCCCACGATACTTTCAGTATTAAAAACAGATTCGTTGCTCTCGCAGCAAAGATAATTAAGTTATAAGAGACAGATGATGTGGCAATACACATATTTTGGTAATTGCGGAATAAAAACATTGGAATAAGGCGGAAATTCTATCAGGACACTGGTGATCACAGATCCATGTTCGTGAACGGAAGAGGACTTTCCATCAAAATTGTCATGACAGCCGGAGTCAGGCATGCCAGGCTGGGGTTTGTCCTCACAATGCGACATACACACAAATTAAACCACGTTAAGCACCAAAGGTTCGTAAAGGAACAATTCTTAAAATAAACAATTGAAACAAAGCCTTACTTTAAAGATGTTTGCCTGGTACTACCCTTGATAGCGATGCACATTAAAACACTATTCGAAGATACTAAAACTTCCGCTCAAATATGTAGGCAGCAGTTAGATGCTTAAGCTTCTGCACGTGGCTATGAACCTTGGACAAAATATATCCGACCTCTTTGGCTGGACAGACAGCAATTAGATTCTTCAGTTTCTGCACATGCTCATAAAGCTGTGAAAAAATGTACCCGACATTTTTGCTGTCCCTGGAACCGCTACTGATGAAGAAGTTCGTTTCAAACAAGCAAGATATGACATAGGCGCTTTGAACTGTAATGGGGACAGCAAACAGTTCTTTAGTTTCGACAAGATGAGTAAAGTTTCTAGCGCAATTGGTCCACCGTAAGTAAATTGGACTATATTGTGTGAGGATGGTGTGATGGTTGAGAAGCCGAGCAAGCAGTTTAAATCAGTATTTTCATTGGAATATATGACTAATCTGCCAACCGTACAGCACAGTTCAGTGACATGTGATCGGATAAACGATGTTGATTTCATTGATAGTGATGTCGTTTTCAGTCTTATCAGGAAAATAAACCCAAACAAGGCAGTGGGATCTGATGAAATGTATGCTAGGGTATTGCGGGAAGCTGAAAAGGAACTGGCATTTCCATTAAGTATAATATTTTGTAGAACAGTTTCACAAAATGAAATTCCAACAGATTGGGGAATTCCAAAATTCCGTAATGATGTGAAAACAAAACTGAGAAAAGGTATTGAAAATGCTTGGAAGCACCGTGAAGCAACTTGATTTATTACGAATCCTTCCTGGGGGTGGGAGAGAGACGGTGGCTCTATGAACCAGGGCTCCATGCCAAACAAAGATTGTTGTGTGAACCCTGGTCCCTCCACCCGATATGTCTTCAAGTTCAACAGCGGTATTTTTTACCGAGAGTTCAACATGTCATGACTAGGCCCATTTAGAGTGGCAAGTTGCTCCACTGCAAGTAGCTGAGGGTTCTTCTTGGTATAAATCACGCAATTCTTGGCTTCAACTGAGGTATTCCAGACACAAAATGTATATCATAAAATAGTTCAGCTAATAGTTAATTAGCTTCAATCAATCATTATAACGTTACCATTAACACGCGCCCAGAAGGGGGGGGGGGCGAAATCCGCCCACCACTCCGGTGTTTCGTAGATAACTCCAGATTTTACCGGCCGATATATGCCATTGTTTGTGTACCTGCTTATAAACGGCCGGCGCGTTCTTTAAAGTAAGACAAATGAAAATCGACCGAAAATTTGTCGAGTTAGGGGTCGCTAAAGTCAAAACATTTTCTCGGCGCCAGACCACAAGTATCGGCGCTGATGCGCTTCTCGTATATTGGCAAAAAGGAAGTGTGGTAAAACTAACGGCTTGTTTGGCGTACATTGTTATGCTATATTGTTTCAAAGTCATTTCAGGTAACCGAGGTCAAGTCAGGTCAAGGTTATGACAGGTTAACACACGCCCTGGATGGGGGATGGCGAAATCCGCCCACCCCTCTGATTTTTCGTACATAACTCCATATTGTACCGGCCGATAATCGCCATTTTTTGCGCACCTACTTGGAAATGAGCGGCGCATTGTTTAAAGTAAGAAAAATGTAAAAGTAAAAGGCCGTTAAAGTAAAAACAATTCGCAGCGCCAGACCACAAAAGTCGGCGCTGATGCGCTTCCCGTATATTGGCAAAAGGGAACTGTTCATGACAACACTAGCGACTTGTTTGATGCATTTTGTTATGCTATATAAATTAAAAGTCATGTTAATTCGCCGAGGTCAAGTCAGGTCAAGTTCATGACAGGCTAATAGAACCAAACTTGGTCAACTGGAATGCTGTTAAAAATGCAAATGACTGTCATGTGACTGATGTCACTTTACATGTTACTCCCTACACATCCCGAAATATACTGTTTGTCATTGTGTGCCTTAGCGTTTCCATACTTTATTCATGTATTTCACTCCTTTCTTTGCGAAGCCGATTGTGCCGAACCGCCCAACGGGGCAGTCGGGTAGGCAGCCCGATTCCGGTAACTGGAGCAGGTAATGACCTGCTAAAGTGCTCCTATATAGGTGACCTGAGGCGAAATGTCGTATCTGGCATCTGTATTGCATCATTAATAATGTCCAAAACATCATTAATGCCAATTTTGAAGCACTTAAACACAATCACAGTGATCCATAACACTGACAAGCCAATCCACGCAAAACCAGAACAATTTGCTAACTTGACATCATTTGACCTTGAAGATATCGATCTAAGGCCATACAATTTGCACACAATAGAGTTCACTACCGTGCCCATCCACCCTGCGAATTTCGTTCTCCGGCTTCAGTAGGAGCCGGGATCTTAGGGGGGAGGCGGAATCCGCCCCCCTCCAGTGCGCGTAATTTTCCGGGGCCCTCCAGGGCGCGTGCAAACACCAAAAACATGCTTGTTGGTAGTGGGCAAAAAACGATTAGACGCATGTGTAGGGAAGTTCCTTTCCATGCCCGGCATCTCACTTATGTCTGGGGAAAACTATTTTTGGGCTAAGTGAATAGTACTATGAACATCGCGTTGACGATATTAAAAACCCCAGATTTATGTTCAATTGCTCTGCTTAGCAATTTCAAGAGCTCCTCCTGCCAAGCATTGCAAATACCGCACTATTATTATGACAATAATATGCAGACTAATGGCGACAATTATTCGTGTTCAGTAGTGCAGCAGTTAATACAATACAATCCTTAAGTAATACACCGCCTCAATCGAGCTTCACACGACAATTCACTCGACCATAAAACATGTTGTCACATAACAACTTTTATTGGCCAACATACATTTCTCGACCACCATATCTTGTTAACCATCATTCACATCATGGTATATAGGTTCAGCCGCCCGTTTATCATTAATTAGCTCCAGCGTTCATCGAGACATGAGTTCGGACGATCTAGTTCACACGCCGGTCGGTCTTCAACCACGCTGTACGTTCAAATATTCAAGGGACAAGAGACATCTCAGCAGCCATACCAGACAGCCAGTGATTATCAAAGTCCCAGATACCTCAGTATCTGTACTGGACCGAAGTACTAAAGCCATACCGAAGTACTGGACCGGGCCGGCTATCGGCCGCCCTGTCCTGCTGAGCGCCGTCTCACGACTCCTCTCAGGAGCCCTCAGCTCCGCACCAGCTAAACTCAACGGCCAACGCTCATCGCCCATGACACTGTATCAGGCAACCACGTGACATATCCAGAGCATGTGACTTCCGCGTCGCATCCGAGAACAATGCTCCCACCCAGTGAACTCTACTGCAACGGCGGACGCGCTGTCCCTCTGAGACATCAGAGCCATTCCCAGAGCTCTGGTAGCATCCAGAGCCTCGGCCGACTCGTGGGAACCATGCTAACTCAGTCAAATTCGGCAGCTGCCACGCTGCGGCCTGGCGTCTGACACCCGAGCTGCTGAGCGTGTACACAGACAGCTGGAAGGTCGGGGCGACACAGAGCCCCGACACCGGAGCAACACATGACTACAGACCAGCTCACGGCCCATTTGGCATCTGACATCCACAGACACAGTAGAATTCATCCAGCAGTCACCCATTATTATATGTCAGCATCACATTCATAATTTATACACACATCCAAGACTTAGACGTACACTTGTTCTTGCGCGCCTGACACCACAGCTTACATCGCCGACATATATAATATCACAAACTCGCCTGATATCACACACACCTAGCATTAGCCATGGGTCACGACATCTGTCATACCTGTCATCCTGTCATCACACACTGCAGTCGAGACAGTAACGACGTAAGATCGCCACAGTGACGGAGGCCTGTCATATCACATTCATACCACTCATCTATGCACCTGTCATTTCTCAGTCATGTACACACACACTTGCCCGAAAATGGTTCTCAGAATAAACTCGCTGACATGCATCACTCCCGCACATTCACATTCACCTCACCCCAGACATTTCATCTTCCGCCAGACGGCGGCAGTCGTGCACCGAGGTCACTTGCAGCAGACAGCACTGTGGTGCCCGTGTCCCGACCCGAGGTGACTGTCGGCCCGAGGGGATGGGAACAATAGTCGCGGGCCTCGCCGGCCGGCGGCGACGTGCCGACGTTAGCAGCTCGGCCCCGGGTGTGGTAGCTGCCGGAAATAGGCGCGACAAGCGTACAGGGGAGGGAGTAAATTTTATGGAATTAAAGTGCTCCACAACCAGCTTCGCTCTACATGGTTTTCCGGCATAGTTGAACTTTTATGTTCCCAAACCCATACTTTCAAATATAACGGTACAACAAATAATTCAGTGTCCGAGGTTCCTACCCGTAAATTTCGTTGCCGATATTTATAGTGTTTGAATGGTATGAGCATGCTGTGATTATCAGATATATATATATATATATATATATATATATATATATATATATATATATATATATATATACATATATATACGTCGTTGATACCCATGCATCATTTTTTAGTAGTTTAATTTGCCGTGGACCCGCAAATAATTGAATGGTATTCGTCCCTGATATATGCGGCAAGTTCTGTTATTTCGCAGTCATCCCTCGGGCTCGTTGAGGTGAGCACCCACATACATCGGTACACACGTCGTTACTTCCAGGGATTCGTACGTTTAATTCCACTGATGTCAACAGCTTCGCTCGGAAAACAAAGCTACTCTTTTGGAGCCATTCCCGCTAACTTCCACTGATTATTATGCCAGATCTGTTAGCTTTCTCCTGGGCCTGGGGGAACTGGGAGGAAATATCTGTCGTAAACCCGACTAATGCACCGACGCGGCCGCCCTCGTCCCTCGACCGCGGCTTTACCAGGCCATGCTAACTGATCCTCACACCTAGAAGCGATGCGAGCCCGTGAAGCGGCTCGAGCCATGTTTTGCCACGACAGTGGAGATCAATGCAGGGTGGCGCTCTAACCAAGTGTGCTATCGGGGTGACCTGGCCAGATGTAGGCGCCTCCAGAGACGCCTCTGACCAGCATAGAGATCGACAATATGAGCGCCCGATGCGTACGATATTGCTAGAACGCGTCATGTATGGTTTCACGCTAATCTCTTCGAGCACCCAGCAACCACAGGACAGAACGCACGAGAAATACCTTCTGCCCTCCCTTAATAGGTAAGAGGACTCTCCTCCCCCAACATAAATGTTACTCGTGTGGGGCGGCGTGTCGCCCCATGCGAGTTCCATGGAACTCGGAAATACCAGGTGAAGATCTTCTGCTTCGGACCTGCAAGGGTAACTTCGGTCCATGCACACCCCCATGAGTGGAGGGGTTTGAAAATTATTGGTGGGGCCAATGCATGGATACAATAAGTATTTCCAAATTAGGTGGCTGGGCCCATGTCAAAAGAGTAAGAAGTTGGTAATGTTGCTGAGAGCAGTACTGGGCATTGTGGAATTGAAGACGATTGTAAAAGTAACAAAATGTTCGTATTAAGTAAAACAGAATCACAAACTTAGGGTGCGTTCTTTGTGTCCTTCATTCCGCGGATTCCGTGGATTGTGACGTCCCACATTTCGTGGACTGCAGCCGCAGAGCGTTCTGTGAAATTTCGCGCCGGATTGCTTATGTGAGCCATTTGTGTCGCTGTTCGCAAACCTTCCTACTATTTGTTATAATTAGCATAAATTGTATGCTGTTCCATTAAAGCAATGTGGTTAAATCGCTTGTTGGCAACACCAGTAATTATACAAAGCTTCCACTTATGATCTTATTGTTATTCACCACTGATGCCTAATTAAACGCGCATGAATATAAGATAAAAGATAAAAACGCGAAAACATTTTGAGATGGATCGTGTTCTAGGTAAATGAATGCCAGACATGTCCAGGGCAGGCTATGGCAGGCATGCCAAGGGTAGGGAGGAAATTTACATTGGTCATTGACCAGTGAACATGCTGACAGCGGACCGATGTCGTTCCGCTATCTGGACGCCAGTGGCCCGCTGTCGGCTGATGAGTGGAGCAACCCACACCTAGCCCAAAGTGAGACCGTTGTCAGGCTGCCGTCGGGGCCCTTGGGGCCTGCTGTCGGCTGTGGAATGAGATGTCTGACAACGGCCCGACGTCAGCTGGCCGTTATTGATATGCCGAGTTCGTGTTTACTTGATGGAGATGCGAATAATCAAGGAAAGAAGCTTCTGAAGATAGTGTCTAGCTTCCTGCTGTTTCACCTCAACAGTTGAGAATTTGGCCACGCTGCAAGGGAAAATCCTCGCCGGTGGGAGCATGACATTCATTAGTAACACCTTCGCACAATCTAGCCCAATCGTATCCACTCCACAACACCACTTAGGAATTTGCAATATCTCCCTTGGTCAGCACAGCACTTCCAATGTGCGTCGCCATCTTGGAAAAACCGCACAGGACGGGGCTGGACAGCTTTTTTCATTCCGCGCGTTCCCCGGGGAATCCGCGAAATCTGGCCGCGGAATTCCTGAGGAACAGACAAAGAACGGCACATGACGTCAGAGTCCAGGGAATTCCTGGACGGAACGTGACAAAGAACGCAGCCTTAGTTCGTGATTCTATTTTATTTTAGTTTGTGATTCCGTTCTATTCATAGTACGTCAGTGGAGCTCTATATTTCGGGCATGGTCATTCAGAGACAGAGTATACACATTATATATTATATGGTATATATGGTATGTATAATGGTAAATACAATGGTGAACAAGTGATGGTTTATCTAAACTAACCAAAAACACTTACAATCCAATGCCTAAGCAACTCATCCTGTTTTGGAAAAATGTATAATGGTAAATACAATGGTGAACAAGTGATGGTTTATCTAAACTAACCAAAAATATTTCAGCTTGTTACATGTGATCCGAATGCCTTCGAAGCTAACTTTTCATTCCTGTTTTTTTGGTAGGGGAAAAAATCGGGAAAGGAGAAGAAGGACAAAAAACCGAAAGGAAAGCACACCAAGAAAGGAAAGAAAGAAAAGAAAGAGAAAGGTGAGCGATCATCACAGATCTTGTAAGCACCACGTAATTTTGCACATTAGAGAAACGTGAGTGATTCGCATGGATCTCGTAAACACACGCTTACTTATGAATACCAGAAGTAAAGTTTGCATCCTGCGGAAATCGAAAGGTTTGATTTTAATGGTGAGGTATTATAGTTGCACCCTTACTTTTTACTTGTTTTTTTTTCTAGCTTCTTAGCAGGACTAAGTATTTCTTCGGTATTTCCAGCGAAACCGGCGCGATTGGCAATTACCGTTGTGCATCTTCATGTCTTTTTCTCTAATCGAATTGCTCAACCTAATGAGGACGTTTGAGCTGTCAATTGTGGTGCAAGCGCAAGGCGGAGCAGAAACAAATACTTCTATCAGTTTACTCTCGTTGAAATAGCTGATGGCTTTTCCTGTTTTTTTCTTCTATATGTATGTCTGTTTCGTAACCTATGGTGAGGTCTGCGATGTGTGAGAAAAAGTAAACTGTTAAGTACGTGTCAGAGTTCAACGTCACATGTCAAGTTGATGCGGTAAACTAGAGTTATAGGTAGAATTCGTAGAGCAAGCCATCACATTGCAACAAAGGAATTTAAGAGGAGAAAATGTAAGTGCTTAGGTCATATAGTGGTAAAGTGACATGACTTAAGAGCGTGTGCTATGGCGGTGGTGATTTATTGCTATGGTTTTGATGATTCTGCTAAGGTCGTGGCGTAAATTTTGTTTGGACGCATGCCCTCACTTGATTATTTCAACATCGTTTGCGATATATTTCTAGCCTTTAATGCTTACTTGTGACTATTTTAGTAACATATTATGATACGTAATGTTACAGAGCCGAGCATAATGAGAGGTGGCCACAAATGTTGGAGGGGAGGGGGATGTAGTGAGCTTAGAGGTGTGCCGAACCATAGAGGTCATCTGAATCGCTTTTAAAGCGAGTGGGTTTTACAAGCAAATCTAAGGCATTCACATTTACGTAAAGGAGTCTTACGCTGTGGTGTTTGTGACGGTAAGGTATTGAGCTACTTATTTAGTTAGTTATTTGGACTTTATGGCGCAGCGACTTCATTGGTCATGTAGCGCTTGTCTAATGTGCTGAAGGCGGTGGCTGGGCGGGGGGACATCACCTGGATGCTTAGTGTTATTAATTTGACTTGACTTTCGCGAAGCGATTTGTAGTTGGGGTGGGCGGGGATGACGAAAAAGTTGATTTTGCCATGGCGCCGGCATTAGCCTACTCTTGTCGAAAAGCACCCAGAAATCTTTACCGTGCAAACAATGGATAATTGTCCACGCTACCTATCACGCCGACTGTCGCGTGTTAGTTGTTGGTAGTGGTTAGTAGCAGCATGCTTTCAAGCAGAATTGTGTGTGAGGTTAGTACGGTGTTCGTTGTCTGCTAGGAGGGTTTCGCTGTCCTGTCAACGCTCGTCGGACTACCGTTGAAGAATAAAAAAATGCAGCATGTTACACTGAAAACGAATATACCCCGTCTCGCGGGCAATCCGCAGGTCTTAAGAAAGTTATCACACACCCGATCCAGACCCCCTCAGACCATTCTATAACGAGTACCTCTGATGAGGTTTTGATGTCACCATTATCACCTTGAACACTGTTTACCCCATCCCAGTTACTTTTTTTTTAAAGCGTCGACCGTGACCAAAAACTGAATTGCCTGCAGCTTGAGAAGCAGGCTTGCCACGCCATATTTGCGTTCGCTTGGTGGGTGGAATTGTGAAATTGTGTGACGCGTGTGTGGGCTTCTCTCTCTCATGCCTGTTCTGTTTCAGCGAGAGCGGATGCCTACAGTGCTGTGGCGATGGAAAACGCCTACTACATTTGTCACAGTGTGGCCGATTTTCTACAATTCAGAGGGTTCAAGTGGCAGGGCGCCGGCAAGAAAAAGGGAAAGAAAGGAAAGAAATGAGCAAGAGAACGGTGTTATTGCTATGAATACAACATGATCACTGTTGTGCTGGTTTGCGCTGGCTATGGTAGCACCTTCAAACACTCGTCCGCGGCTTGCACGAGTCGCTTGTGAGGCGACCCGGTAATCTGAATTCGGGAACTTCTTGAAGTGGTTACTTTATTTAGCGATTCATGAAAAGTTCCTGCCATCGATGCGAGGTTGTTAAACCATCTTATGTAACGGACAATTGATTCTTAGACGACCTCATGTCACGGACAATTGATTGTCAGGCCACCTCATGCCAAATATAATTGATTATCAGACCACTTCAGGTCAAGGACAATTGATTCTCAGACCACCTCATGTTACGGACAATTGATCATCGGACCTCATGCTACGGACAATTGATTCCCAGACCACTTCAGGTCACGGACAACTGATTCTCAGACCACTTCAGGTCACGGACAGTCGATTTTCAGACCATCTCACGTCAGACCACTTCATTCTCAGATCATATCATGTTGTGAACAAGTTGTTGTATCTTTCCAGAGCTTGTTCAACGTTAAGTAAATTTACTTTTATGAAATAAATCAGCAAAAACTACACATTGGCCGACCACACCTATTTGCATTGGCCGACCGCACCGCAGAAGTGTCTATTTGGTCTGAAAAAGATCATATCAATAAAGTCACGACGTGATGAGATCAAAACATCACTTAATAAGTTGAAGTCAAGGCATGACCAAGTTCCGTATTGCATGTTGCACAATAAGCAATTGCGTAAGGACTAAATACCACCTTTTTGTGTGCCAAGCTTGCATAGTATGGATATTTTGCATCGTATGATCATACGTGACATACGTACGGCGTTCCATCTTCCTATGTATACGGATACCTAGGTGGATGGCAGCTATGTCAGTGTGGAGAGGTGATCAGCCATCCCTCTGAGGTTCCGTGGCTGTCCACTCACCTAAGTAATGCTTAGTAAGTCACCAAAGGTGCCATGCCACATCGCTGATGCATTTTCAAACTACTGGTGCGTTGCTGCAATGCATTTAGATGGTTCATTCTGGTGTAATAACAACCTAAGGACGGCTGGTCCATTGGGTCCGGACTCCCAATCAGTGAACCACAGGCTGTGCACATTTTACATAAATTGAAATGGACTGAACTTTCTTTTCTCACGGACATCTTGCGAACATCCTGGGAGGAGCTGGTAGTTTTAAAAATGGCCGGAGACGTTTCGGTCATGGGTCATGGGGTGCAAAGTACATAAGGGTAATGGGAAGCCCCAGATCGATGTGAGGGGACGAGTAGCCTAGGGGTAAGTTGCTCGTCTCACAATCGAAAGGTCGTGTGTTCGAGTCTCACCTGTCGATACTCTTCGCCCGCGACCGATCAGCGTGAGAGATTGGCGACGCTACATTACTCAACGGTCGATGTGTCGTAAAAACTAATAACCAGCCAACAACAAATCGATGTGACGCAAGCTCCATGGTAACCCATGTTAGAAGTCTGAAATATTAAGGGACAGAGCCAACACTGAGGGGGCATTTGTCCCTAAACAAACATATCAAAGAGCACGTCAGGTCTAGACGCATGTGAATAAAAAATGGAAAACAATCCTAAAAACCTGCTGTAGGTTCCGTATCTGCGGATGTCTGCCAGGCAGCGATTTTGGGTAGCGGTAATAAGAGCGTGACATTCCAACCAGTATCAGTATCTCCGCTGGTAGCCTAAATATGATGTTGTCAGTGCCTTTTCCTGGCCGGAGGGGTACCACCTTCCCATGGGAGGCACATGTCCCCAGTGTCTTCAGACTTGTTTACGTCCCTGCACCGAGTGGGGGGAATTATTTTGCAACAGTTATTTTTTGCTTGCTCCTACCTCTCCATGCCGACCGTGATCTTCAGTTGGCCTGTCTCATCATACTGCCACTACCCGTGGGACCGCGCGATCCTGCGGCGCTGGACATGAACGCAGTCAGCGTGGGTCAAAGTGAATAATCCTAGTATTAGGGAAAATACGGCTCATATTCGTGGACTATACTCCATATACATATACTGGTAGACAAACATAATAATAAAATACACTGATCATCTGCATTTCAGATACTTTCCACCTACTCCACAACATATCTTACCTTCTTATTACTTTACACAAGGCTAGAGAGCAGATAGTGAGGCACAGGTCATGCCAAATATGCTTACATTTTAGTGCTACCTAATGGTTTCTGTGTGCCGGGAAATGGGTATTGAACTATGGTTATACCTGTCCTAACATGTATGTCGCCTTCATCTGGTGTGAACAGGCGCGCACCAAGGATTTTTCCGTGTGGGGTGGGGGGGGGGGGGGGCGGACCGAAAAGGGCACTTGGCCGACTCCAAAAGGGCACCTGACCGACTCCAAAAGAGCACTTTGCGGTCCGGCGCACACTGGAAGGTTTGTTGACCGGGGGGGGGGGGGGGGGCGTAAAAATTTGTGGCCAGAAGGGCAGTTTTGGCAGAGGCGGGGCACATAAGGCAAGTCATTTTGGGGCTAAATTTGGGACATTCCGGCCAAGAGGGCACTTTTCGGTCAAAAGGGCACTTTTGGCGAAAGGGCACTTCGGTCTCATGGGAGGGGGCGGGCCCCCTGGCCCCCCTCCGTTGGGCCTATGGGTGTGAATGGCACACTCCAGATTATAATATTCTAAGATGAAGCTCGCTAGGCTTTTCTCCAAAGGTAGGTTAGGGTACGGTAGGTTAGGTGATGCTGGATTAAAAAAAAAACATATTGAATATTTCTTTTGTGCTACCCTACCTAAATTAAATCCCATTTTGATGTCGTTTTGTACAGAACCTGAAAAGTAAGCATTTGCACAGAAAATGCGTGATCCCATCAACATAGTCACCTTCATTAGCATTGCATCTGAATTATACATTCCAATGATTAATGAACACATTAAAACATAAATTTACCGGTAAGACATAACCATTTATAAAAAAGGAGAGCCCGGGTTTTAGACATTGGGAAAGCCTCAAATACCAGGAGGTGCTGGGTAACATCAAAAGTAGCGTAGGGATGCTATATACCAACGTTTCGGCCAGGGGCCATCACAGGATGGGGGGAAACCCAGCCCCCCCGGATATTGAGGTGTACATTTCGTCTCACGGTACGACTAGGTTTACATTTGGCAAATCCAGCAATGGTTTCAATTTAAATTCGTCAAGCTTTAAGGGTTAGGAACGATAACAGGTTGAGAGTTGTTGTATCCTATGAGCTGAAGAAATTCTGCATCTAACTTAAGAGCATGTTCAATGGCATAGGAATCCAAACAATATTAATCAGCCTCATATTCCAATTTCGGAAGCCAACAATAGGAAACACCGCATTCTCAACCACAGCACCCTGCTGATGTCTTCGCTGCGCCACAGATGAATCTTAGCCAGGTTTTAAACAGTATTTGGAATGTCTACGTGACGTCACGATATATACCGAAATCCTTATAAATTCTACTACAAATATCGCACTTCCCTGCTTACGTTTCTAGGGCTGGAACTCGAAAACCTACTAGATCCCGTTATATCCTTTAGTATTAGTACCCAGCATTCAAACGCGTTGTTTTGCTTACTTCTTCGTGATTTATCAGTGCATCTCAATATTAAGTTTCTTGGAGGCATCTCTGGAAGTGCGTAGCCATGACCACTTAGTATTATTTAGCCATTTAGTATTAGTGCCCAGGCCAGGATAACCGTTTATTCTCTAACCGTCAACCGGGCGAGGTATCTGGCAGCATTCTCTTCATCCCATTGGCTGGATTCAAATAGCTGTAATCCAATCATCAGTTATCATACAGTGAACAAGAGTTGACAGCAGCATCGTGAGCACCAATTAACCAGCCCTAGTTAATTCAACTCGTACAAAATTGCGCACCTGTGACAATTCTTCTTGAAGACAAATGTCTATGGCCCCAAGACGGTGCCGACGATTTTTTTGGGTAATTTGATGGGAGCTATAAAGTTTTTCGTTGTTTTTATCGTATATTTATAAACGCTTTGGGCATCGTAAGCGTGCAATGTTACATGTCCACAGGCTGACCATAGTTCATGAAAACAAGCAGCAGTTCCTATCAGGTTTTCCACCCAAATATCCACCTGTGTCCTTGTCGTTCCTCGTGTTCCTCATTCCATACCTAGCCATGCCTATGTAGATACCAACCTCCTTGAGGCTCCCCTAACTTATTCTCTGCTATTCAGTAATGGAACATGGTCTGTGAATAAAGGATTGGTAGAAAACTAAATTATGATAACAAACAAGCATGGAGAACAACAGGGACATAAACAATAGTATGCAATTGCAATGCAGAAAAGAAGCATTGTCATTGGTTGTCTACAAGCATGGCTTGAGATCCATGGTGGATTGGGCATCTGTGTTATTTGCATTATTTACAAGTATGGCTGGAGATCCTGGGTGGGACAGGGGTATGGTCTAGTTACCCTGGTTTGATATTCTGTGTGTTAATTTGCCATTTTACTTCTTCAATTTGAAAATATCAATTGCAAATGGGTAATTTGACCCCATGACTTCACTAGAGATCTCCAGCCCTGTCTAGAAGATGAATCCATGCATTCATCCCTGATGTTTTCTGCAATGAACAAAAAGTGCCATGTTTGTATAGGGCTTGAATTCAGGAAAGCCATGACACTCCTGCTCACCTACCACCAGACTAAGCAGTCGGCATCATCATTAGCTATGATCATTTATTAAGCATGTCATGGACCATCCAATAAACATCACCTACCACCAGCTTTGCCTTCTCCATATTGGCTGTGATTGCTGTTTCCTCTGGTTGCATGTGGACTGGGTGGGCAGTCACAGCCAGAGCAGTGTGGTGGAGATGCATCATCTCCTCATCACTTATATCTCTGATGAGACATTGGTGCTGCTCAGGTTGATGCAGTCTTGTTACCTTGCCATTTCAGTGTTGGTTGGTGGTAGCTTGCATAGTTACACTTCCTACATTGATGGCATGTGGTGACACTTAACAATATGGCTGACTGCTGACACCCTCACACTGACATCATTTTCACTCAGCATCATCAGTAGGAATGTATCTGAGTGATATTAGTGGGCATCATGCTGCACCATCAGTGATGTTATTTGCTGTATCCACTCTGGCAGACAGCATAATTGTTGTGCTGATCAGCTGTTCATTTCCGAGGTTGTGCAAGTGTCATCCATCATTGCTCAAAACCACATCAGAACATGGCATTCTATGTAGCTAACCATATTCACTAATGTGCAGGCTGTTCTGATGAAATACAAATTCTGGGAAGTGGCTTGTTAGGATTAGTGGTTGACCCAACATGGTTCAATAACCCAAGCTTCCTGTTCACTGCATCTGATAATACAGAGCCATGCTGTACATCAACAGCCATTGGTGCATGAACCATTGGTTGCTACTGATGTGCATAGCAGCTAGTTTCTCATTAGTCAGCTCTGCAATCCTTCCAGACACAGGACAGAAACCAAGCACAGGTTGCATGTACACTGCTCTGCTTGCTTCTCTGCTCAGAGGTCCAGTGAATGATTTGGGACTGGTAGTGTCACCATATAATACCTTGAACACCACTCCAAGATTAAGTTCATTGAGATGCAATTGGAAGTAACCTAATGAACAGTCTTTCCCTTAATCACCTCAAGCAGTCAGCATATGCCTCCTATCATACCAGTGTTCACTGTTGTGGCATCACACCTCAGAGCTAATACATTGCCTCCATACACAAACACTGTGGTTGATATTTGCTATTCAGATCCACTGACCTACAAGGTGGTGGTATGAAATGCCCACAATCTTCTCCCACCAGGCACTGATAGTACATCATTGTGCTTTTGGTGGTTGCATAGCATGTACAAAGTGTGACAAGTTCACATGTCTCAATATGTTTGCAAAATATAGTTCTTATCAGTGAACTATGCAAGGAATGAGCATGTTTGTGCTTGTTTTCATTACGCCAGCATCTCCTCGTTGTTTTGCCAAACTATTAACCCAGAATACAGCATCAAGATTTGATCTCTGTTGCATTTATGCTGCAAATTTTAGCTCATAGTGTTCATGCCTAGCTTTCTGAAGTAGACACAAACTTAGGAAAATTGCAGCCATTCATCCCCTTTGCATATCTTTAAACGATGTTTGCTGTTGGCTATATCAGCCATGCTTAGTCAAAATATGTCTGCACTGGATATAAGAAGCAAATGACTAAGCAACATAGGAAGAATGTTTCCTCACCATACTTGGTATATCGTACGCTTCAGAGGCACCGGCGGGACAAAGCTTACTGAATAGTCAGCCAATTTAGACATCTTTTTCGAATAGGTCACCCAGTATTTGTTGCAGAAACTGATATTAGGCTTCTAATACACATGATTTGTATTATTTCATCTGAAATATACATGATGGGCTTTCGTTTTATATGAATAATCATATAAATATCTTTGTACTAGGGGTCACCACAGGTAACTACCCGAGGTCACTGGGTCATATTTTCAAAATGTCTAGAAACCAAAAACTGACGCCAGGAATTGAAATACAAGCTCATTGTGATTCCAACGATATATAGTTTGTATAATTTATATACACATTACACTAAGATATCGACTCTTGACCTTGCTAAATCAAGACCTCTAAAAGTTGACCTCTAAGTTCGACCTTCGGTCCAAACTTAGAAAAAAACCCACATGCTATAATTCGTGAACCGCTGCTCCAATTGAGCTGAAATGACCACCAATCGTTTCAGGACCTCATATGTCCATGTATGCCAGTTTTCATCAAAATCTGAGATATGAGGGTGCTAATTTTGAAAATGTATGTTCGAGATATGGTGGACGGCACCACTTGTACATCCAAACAGTATGCGATCTATGCATATAATCAGGCATTTTCCTTTGTGCTTCCTTTGTGCTGTGATGTACAAGCCACATAGCTTGTACATCAGTACATCCCAAAACTGAGACACAGTTCTACATTCTGAAATGTGTGATAGTATCGATGTGTGAACATAATTGGCAGTTTGATGAATCACTAATTGTTCCATTGAATAGGAATTTTTGTGTGCGAATTCCAAAGTTTTGCATGTCGATTTTGTACATTTATATCGGAGAGCATAGATTTTCTCCAAATTTTACCTGCTGAACTTAACATGTTATCACTCCCATTTTATTTTGCATCATGACTTTATTGGTTTTGACAAGAGGATTCCATACATGAGGGACATGCCACTTCTTTTGCTTCTGTTTCTTTTCGTCATGTCTAAAATAATATTTTTCATTCCTTGTTGTGGGAGGCATTGAGCAGAAATTATGCTATCTCAACAATCATTTCCATTCATTCCATTCATGCATGCAAGGGACACTGGTATGTATATTGGGACACTTCATTATTTGGACATCAGGCCACTGATATCGATGTTGTTGCCGTGTTTGAACAAATCCCCTACACATTTGGTGCTATTCTCACAGTGATGGCATGAATACCGGTTGTTGATTTATTTGAATGCACTTATTGTACCACAGGAATTGAGTACTTACTGATGTTAGATTGTTAGTGTTCAATTGCACTTTCAGTTTGCATGCTGCATCAGTGACATATGTATACAAATTGGTACACCTATGTTTAAAATGCGTCCTTATCGGCACTTGCTCGCAGTAATTTGAAACGTCCTAATCTACCTTCAAGCATGTGTTTCCAAATTGGTTTTCTGTCGTCTATCACTTGCTTTGACCACTTCAATTGCATGGCTCTTAGGTGTCTGATCACGTTCACAGCTTAAATGCCACCCTCCTTAATTCACTGGCATCAGACATCTTTCCACACTGGGTGGTTTATTTCTCCATACACTCCCTATCTATTGATTCGGTGGCGCCATTTGGCAGGCCCATAACAGTCGCGACGTACGTGAACTGTGATACCAGAAAAACTTACTGACGACTATTCTACCCTTCAAGCTCAGGTCTCTTCCTTTTCCCTTTCCATAAATTCATTACAGCTCTCATCCGCAACAGTCTTGGTCTAATATTCTCCTCCATACGAGCTATTTCAGTCCGTAAATAGATACCTAGATATTTGAAATTTGTTGTCCAATATCGTAATTTCAATAATTTATGTCCCTGTCTCGTCCTAGCCACACCATGTCGCACTTGTTTGTGTTAAATGTTAACCCTGATGCTTCACCAGATCTGTTCATCATTTCAAAGTCCTGCGTGACAGATCGATCATCTTTCACGAAAATAATTGTCATCTGCATGTTGTGATTTTCTTACATCTACTCCATTTATTATGATCCTCTAAATAAAATTTGACTCAATATTTACGATCACGATATCTCTACTACAAGGACAAATAGAAGTGAGGAAGCGGCCGGGTGGCGGGCGCTTGACAGCGACCCCCGGCCGCTCCACACTGTTTCTTAGTTTTCTCCGGAGCAAGTTAATACCGCAGTTTCAAAAGTGTGCTTATAGAAATGCGAACTTCTTACCGTGATTGTGTGACGCCGCCGTGAACTGTGAGTGTTTTAATCATCCGTATATCGCCTTATCAAGTTTTGGATAATTCAGCTGTGCTGATGCGTGTATTGTGTGGGGGCAAGCCACATTTTCCGAGAAAACCTTCGTAAGCGTGCGACAAGATTCATAATTAAACCAAGTTCCCGGTCTTGTCATCGAAATTTCATCATCAGTGCAAGCTTCCGAGAAACCAGCAAAAAGTACAGAACTATCGTCATGCCCTCCAACCGCCGAACAGCCACCAGCCAGCCAGCCGCAAACGCGCAAGAATACCTCCATCAATCTTTTCGCACCCCTCCACCCCCGTCAACTTCCCCCCAGGACAGCCGCCCCATATGCCTGCGGGTCCGGAAGTCAGTACCGACCCGGGCCAGCCGAGCCCGGCCGCGGCCGGCGCTAACGTCAACATTGCCGAGCCGTTCGCTGGCTTGGTCCGCCCCACCAATTCTGTCCCGGTCGGACGCCGACGACGGCTGAGGAGGCGAGGATGCCGGGGCGGACAGCAGGTGAAGAGGAGAGCCCTGCAACGAGCATTACTATCATCTCAAAGGGTGCTGCTCTGCATACCACTCCCGGCACTGGGGAAGCCCCCGTCGTGTAGAGTGTCGCCCATCTTGCTCGTTCCACTCTCCGTCCACGGGACCGGTGGTAGTACAGGAGACTGCCGGCCAAGAAATCCGCGCCGGATGTCGTGTTCAGCAGCGGCGACATCGCATGAACCGGGTCACGGATCAACAGCGTTTCCGCGACAGGCTCCCTTCTTCTTTCGTCATTCCGTCTCGCCTCACCATCGGTCAGACTCAGCATACGCTGCGTGCTGCCACCTGCCCTGAGCCGGTGCGCACCCTGGCGATTGGACATGCTAACGTCCAGTCATTAGTGCCGAAAATGAACTGTGTTCTTCGCACTCTGCAAGAACACAAACTAGACCTTATGTGCTTATCCGAAACTTGGCTCTCTTCCGCCGTGTCCGACAGAATTCTAGTATTTCCAGGCTATAAACTAGTGCGTCGTGACCGTCCGGCCCAGTCGGGCCGCGGCCGTCCAGCTGCTGCAGCCCGAGGCGGTGGCGTCGCCATCCTATGTAAGGAAAAGTTCAATATGAAGCTGCTGCCTATATCAAGTACTGGTTCGTCCTGCGAGACGCTGTGGGTGTCTGTGAGTGGCGGGGGACGCCGTGCTGTCACTTTGGGGGTGGTTTACCGCCCGCCATCGGAGCCCGTATCTGACGGTCTGGACGAGCTACAAGACCAGCTGCGTGCCGCCATCAGTCTCGGCAAGCCAACCTTTTGCCTGGGCGATGTGAACATCAACCTTCTTCGTTCCGACTGCCCCGGTGTTCGTCGCTACGGACAGGTGCTGCAGGATCTCGGCCTCTCTCAGCTTGTCCGGCAGCCGACCCATCTGTGGCCGACGGCAACACTGCTGGACCATATCATCACCAATGTCCCGGATATTGAGTCGGCCATTCAGCTGCCGCCCGTACCGATTGCTGACCATCTGACAATAATTGTGCGCGTGCCCTACCGCGGGCTGCGGTGTCGCCGGGCGTCCTTCACCTATCGCCCCTGGCGGAAGATTAACTGGGACGCCTTGTGCCTTCATTTCTTGCAGGCGGACTGGAGCAGTATGTACCGGGCAGCGGGGGTGGACGCGAAACTAAAGGAGTTCATGCACTTGTGGCATGTGGCGGTGAACGTGTATTGTCCACTCAAGACCGTCCACCCCCGCCGGGCATGTTGCCCGTGGGTAGGTGACAGTCCGTACCTGCTGCAGCTCATGCGTGACCGTGACCAGGCTTTTCAGTCTTGGCGGAGCTATCGCACGGATTATTACTTGGTCGCTTATCGGAGGCTGCGAAACCGTGTGAAATGTGCGTTTGCAAAAGCCAGGCGTGACTTTGTGTGTGCGCAAATGCTGACAGACCGTGCCAATTTCTGGCGCCACATCCGGGACTTTGCGCTCCGTCCGGCCGGGGGAGGGAGGGGGCCGTGAGGGGCCTGGCAGCGACGGTGGCGGACGAATTTAATCGTCACTTTGCTTCCGTTGGCCCACGCATTGCCGCTGATCTCGTTGCTGGCAACCGCGGCGTTCCACTCATCCCTCCGCGACCACCTTGTGTGACTACCACCGGCCTCCGGCTACACCCGGTGACCCTGCCCGAACTATTCAGAGCCATATGTGAGATGTCTTCGTCGAAAGCGGTTGGCGTCGATGGCGTACCACTGCACGCTCTCCGCAACTGTTTTCCGGTTCTCGGGCCTCACCTACTTCACATCATTAACACTTCTGTCGTCTCCTGCGTGTTCCCTACCTCGTGGAAAACTGCTTCGGTTGTTCCACTTCACAAATCTGGGCCTCGCGATGTCGCCAGTAACTTTCGTCCTATCTCTATTTTGCCAGTCTTATCCAAGTTATGTGAAAAAGTAGTATGTATCCAGCTGTCCTCTTATCTAGTCACTAATCACATTCTTTCCTCCTCCCAGTATGCATACAGGCCATGCCATTCGACGGAGGACGCCCTGGTCGACGCTGTCGAGTGGATCACACGTCGTGTCGACACTGGTCACATCGCTTCGGTCATCTCAATCGACCTAAGCAAAGCATTCGACAGCGTCGACCATGATATCCTCCTGCGGAAGCTGCAGTGGTACGGCGTCGACCCGAGGTGGTTTGACAGCTACCTTACTGACCGGCGACAGGTGGTGAGGGGCGGCTCTCTATCCCTTCCGCTATCCCATGGTGTTCCTCAGGGATCCCTGGTTGGTCCCTTGCTGTTCAGCATCTTCATGAATGACCTGCCAGCATACCTTCCATACGGACGCCTGGTATCATATGCCGACGACACCCAGCTGCTAGACTCTGCACATCCTGATGAATTACCCGTTCTTAAATCCCGGCAGGAGAGCACCATCCTTGCTATTCAGTCTTACTTCACATCCAACTCCTTGAAGATGAACCCCACTAAAACTACCCTACTGCTTGTCGGCACGTACCAATCCCTAAAAAAAGCCACATCCTACCAACTCAACATTGGCAGTCACGTCCTAACCCCCTCGCCATTCGTGAAGATGCTGGGAGTCATCATTGACCGCACCCTATCCTGGGAGGAGCACATATCCCACGTTGTCAAAAAGTGCAACTCCACCTTGTTCTGTCTCCACAATATCCGTCACCATCTCACGCCCGAAGCACGCAAACTCCTAATTCAGTCTCACGTCTTTCCATACATCCTATACTGCCTCACTGTATGGGGCGGGGCTGCCCAATGTCACCTTGGACGAGTGCAGAAGGCGATCAATTTCGGGGCTAGGATCGTCGTAGGGGCTCGTCGTCGTGATCATATCTCGCCGACAGTGGCAACGCTGGGCTGGCGCAGTGTCCGTCACCTCATTACCCACCGCGACAACATCGCCGTGTTCAGAGCCCTGAATGATCCGCGAGCCCCCGAGGCGATCCGCTCTCTGTTCCGCCGGCGGTCGGATGTCTCCCGGCGCTCCACTCGTGCGACGGTGGCTGGGGCACTGGAGCCACCGCCTTTCCGCCTCAGCATGTCACGTAGAACCTTCTCCTTCCGGGCAGCCTCGGCCTGGAACCTACTGCCGCCGGCCACTACCGCTTCTCGGACACGGGGCGAGTTCGTCGCGATGCTGAACAACGTCTGATAAATTGACTTCACGTGTTCGGTTTTCACCTGTATACTGTTGTCTTGCCGCTTTCATTTTTTGTTCATGTTTGTGAAATGTATCTGAAATGTATGTGAAATGTATCTGTATTCTGACACAAACCAAATATTAATCCATTTTATGGAATCGGTTTGTCAAATCTCGCAAATACAAGTCCCAAACATGGACAGCCTTGCATAATTGCTCTAGTATGATAGAACAGATAGATGAGTGTTCATCATTTAATATAGCTAATTCTGGCCTTATATATAGAATCTGAATCCAGCGAATGAAGCTATCTCCGTAACTAAACACTTGCAACGATCTAATTAAAAAGTCATGGTCTATTGAGTCGAACGTGGCCACGAAATCCGGATTTAGAAGAATGCCCGATAAACCTTGTTTTTCACAATAGTAAATGACATCATCTACCAACCTCAAATTGTCTGGACTGTTTCTACCCTTAATTAATCCACTTTGCCCTGCTGCCATCAGATAGGCAATAACTGCAGATAATCTCAGTGCTGACACCTTTGCAACTATTTTGCAAAGAATATCTAGCACATCTATTGATCTCTTGTTTTGGAGCCACATCTGGTCTCCTTGTTTTGGCAACAGTATTATATAGCCAGGCCTTTGAATAACACAGAATTAGCCTCCAATATGCACATAATTGATGTAATCCAATAACCATGATCAAATATGCTCCTAAAATGCAACACATTAATTCCTTTGTAATTTTTTTCAGTTCTGGAATTTCGTTTTTTTGCCATCTATTTCAAGGCCTCTATGCGTTCATTTTCTGTTACAGGCTCCTCATACCTATTTTTGTCTCTTTCGGACAGTTTTGGATTACCTGCATTTTCCCAAAATCTATGAAATGTTCCTTCCATTTGATTCACCTTTATACTTCTATTCATTTTGTTGTCATACTGCACACAACTATTGAAAATATTCCTACTTCCTGCGACTTAGTTGCCCTCACTAACTACAATTTCCTGCAATATTGTATTATTTCTTGCCCTAGACTGTAATTTGAGGAAATAAGCTGTTGGCTTTTCTCCTTCCTCTATCCACAGTAGCCTCTAATATATTTAGATTAACTACATAATTTTCCACCACATATATTCAAAGACTTCCAAATATTTAGTAACCACAAAGTTTGACATACATCATTTTTTTTAGTCCAAGCTCATTTTCACCTAACAATCTGACTAGGTCACATCTTGTGTTTTTGTTTTATCCTTCATCATTTGCTCACAAGCCCATGCTTTACTTTTGATTATTTTGTATTGGTTTGTTCATGAAAAATACTTCATATACTTCTAAAACCATATTGAGATAGGGGGACGAGTAGCCTAGGGGTAAGTTTCTAGTTTCGCAATCGAAAGGTTGTGGGTTCAAGACTCACTTGTCGCTACTCTTCGCCCGCGACCAATCGACGTGAGAGGTTGGCGACGCTACATGACTCAACGGTCGATGTGTCGTAAAACCAATAACAAACAAACAAACATATTGAGATGGGGTTGTGATGTTATGTTGATCTGCCCTAGCTCTGGCGTATCGAGTGACCGGAACGCATTTTTGCACAATGTGTGCTCACCAATTATAGGTAGATATGGCAAACTTCGAAGCGACATAGTGAACAGGCCAGAAGTTATCTCAGAAAAACTTGAGGGGTGGTGAGGCATACCCCCTCGCACTGCGAGGGTTCGATGTCAAACATTTTCTGGAAAACCTCATCCCCTCATTCCTTCCACCCTATGGTTGAGCACAAAGATGAGGCAGATAGAAGCTGATTGGAAAATGGGCAGCAGCGCTGGCACTATCAATAACACTGGTGATACTAAATCATGGCCATAACAAAATTTAATCATGTACCCTATGTGTGACCGTGGAAACTGTGGACTATCTGGAAATATTGAACTATGCAATAAATCCGAAGGTTTGCTCGGTTTAATATGAGAAATCAGGTAAAGAGCATAGTATAACTACCATTTGCAATCATCTCAGTACTTTAAATGTTTAAGTTGCTTTTGTTCCCTGGTTTTCTGTTATTATCTGATGCCTTAGCTCTTTCAGAAATCATTTTCCAAGTTGTATATCTTCCTTTGAAGTACTTGGGAGGGGGGAGGGCACATAGGGCAGGCCTTCATGAAATCTTTACAGTTAGGCAAAGTGGTGACGAAGCTTAACAGGACGCAAGTCTTTAGCGACGACGAATACATGGTCTGGACGAAAAAAACAACATGGCATGTACTTCTCTGTAGTATTTAGCATGCAGCTCTTGTGACCATTTGTATCCATCCTCAGATCAGAGTTGGTTACACCAGCTTGCTTGCCTGTTGAAGTGATCTGATCAGACTGACCTTGGTGGATATTAACAAGGATGATCAAATGTGAAGAAATGAATGTTAATCAGCCTGAGGTAAGTGCAAGTCAGATGGTGTGGAACTGTATGCTATTTTGTAGGCAGTTTTATATGTCTTGTGAAAATGACCTCCACTGATGTATTTTGGTCAACATTACATATGTGAATGCATCATATAGAAAAACATGATAACATAGGTTGACAAAATAGGTGTACACGATAGATACCCAACCAAGTGGATATTTCAAATAGCACAGTTATTGCCAAAAGAGACATGTCATGTTATGAGGCAGTTTAAGCATTGTAAGCTTATTGAAAACTGGGGCAGCTGATATGAAATATGCCTATGTGGCTGTAATGTATACTACGCTCTATTGTACACATGAGTATGTCACTGTATTTGACACACAGCAATATTCCAAGAATCGATGTTAATTGCTGATAATATTTGCATCAGAGACTGGGTATCAGTTTTTCCTAAGATTTGTTCTTGTCCTGTTCCTGATCTGCCAACAGTGTCATTGTGTGCCCCTCTAAGCCGATCTGTGGAGGAGACATGATGCAATGCCCCCGAATATGGGCAACACAATGCTATGTTGCCCATATTTCCGGTTTTTTAGTTTCAGGTCGCTCAGATTCATCACGTAGAAGATACACTCGCTTGTATTGCTGCAGTTTTCATGATTTTGATAAAAATATCAAAGCATATTGTTCGATGTTTCCAAAATGACTTAGTATAATCAGAAGACTAGACCATGGCTGTATTCAGAATGTCATTATACAACTTCCTACATCTCGTTTTGTTATCTATATTTTGTTCCTGGCAAAGGCAGCCATTATTGCAACAGCTCCAATTATGTCTGGGATCTTTCCCTTTCTTAAGGTGGATACTCTGCCCCCCCCCCAAAAAAAAAGCAGGGATTGGGAATATCAGCAGTAGGTCGCGGTGTCAAGCGGCTGGGATGCTCGATGGTATTGACTGAGCTCGAGATGCTCAACTACCATCTGGTCACTAAAAATGTGGATACCTTCTGAATCCAGGTATACAGGCATAATTTTGTATACAAACTATCATATCTTTCTTATTGAAACCTAAGCACTCAGTTCAGTGCATCAAAGTCCCAGCGATCCACTAGACGGAGCTGAGTGCTTACTTTATCGAGTACTTTATTTTAGCACTTTATTATTTTATTTTAGTTAGGCAGTATAAGCTAAGATCACATGTGCCACAGTACCTTATTAGGCACAGAATGTGTGCCACCTATCCCGGCCAGGACAGTGACACGGACGTGCACTTACGAATGCTGAAATAACTTATTTTAGGATTTCTGTCGTAATTTTTAAGCACGTGTTAAATATCTTAGAGGCTGGGCAGCAAATGCCTCTTTTGCATCCTGACCTCTTTTCCATCTACATTACGAACCATCAACGAATCCTTCTTTCTTGGACATGTCATAGTGATATGATGATGCACATAAAAGGAGACGACGTGCTGTCTTTGATGCTTATCGACTGCTTTTTGCTTACTCATTGCTGATACATCAGGAAGCACATCACGTTCCCCCTTCAGGCAGGTAGGTACTTGGGTTCTTTTACAACGTACCCGACTGTTGGGTCATATCGCATTGCCAACCACTCACACCGGCTAATCGCGGGTGGACTCGGTAATTCCGACGGTTGTGAAATTCGAACCCACGATCATACGATCAAGAGTCCAACTCCCTGCCTACTGAGCTGCCGCCGCTCCACGCTCTTTCTCCATTTGCCTATTAACTTTCAACATGTTGAGTTGAAACTTTCGGAGAAGATGGGGTTCAGTGTTTCGAAGAATGTGTCGGCTTTGTCGGTTTTAGTGATGAAGAGCGGGGATGGAGTTAGAATTTGTAGTTTTCATTCGTCGTTTGCCGATATGTTGAAAGCATCTTTGAGATCTGAAGCCTGCCATCCTGCCCGCCGGTAAACGTTCAAATTGCAAGTTGCGCAACCCAGACAATCACATGAAATGATGTGAACGTTTATGTTTAGACCACATGTACTTACTCACCAAATTAACTTACACATTGAGATGCAGCGGATAACCTTTTCGCTACTCATAACACCCAAAGGTGGTGCAATTAACGTTGTGATTCACCAGCCTAGTCATATCTATGCAGTCGCAAGTATACTGCCTGGCGAAGTTCACCAGGCGTGCCTGCACAGTTTCGCTGTCCCGCGCCCAGAAGTCACTCCCGCATGACCGAGGCCTGGAGATGGGCAGTGCAAACATTTGTGGTGCATCGACCAATTCAGTAGATGAGGGTGATCGTGCATTTCGTACTCGCGCCTCCTCACGTCGACTGTGTTACGCCGGTTAGTCGGCAGTTGGTTGGTGACTGCAGCTGGACGTCGTAGATTACCTTCAGCCTCTGCTTCAGGCTGTGTGATGCGCCGCGTCGCTTAGACGAGCTCTTTTAATAGCGCTCGCGCGATGTCAACCCACCTGCAATACGAGTCGTACAATGTGTCATATGGGGCAACAAACTTGAAAATATTATGTTGTAAGCTCAACTGCGAACTAAAAAACACATGGGCGTCCAAAAATAATTCATGGGGCCAACCTCCGTGCGTAGCATGCCACAATTTCACATACCGGTAGTATGAACACTTAGTTTTGATGGTGGATGTAGCTTCTGGCAAGTTTTCCTGGGGTTATGTATAATTATTTTGCACTGTCCTGACAAACACATTTTGACTATTGTGAAAGGAACAAATTATTCGCCGTGAGTGCAATTTATACCGTAAATAATTGATCCCAGCTAAGCATCGTTTTTTTAGTGGCATGTTTCAGTTTGTATCCTCATGACGAAGTGGCAAAAACCTTGAAGAGTACATACAGCTCTGGCCAGCTTAAACGAGCACGTGGCTGAAGCTAATTTTGACCAGACGGTTTAAGCCGACCAAAATTACCGCGTGGCAAGAGCTTTCGAACCATACTATGTTAACCGTGAATTGATTGCCATCAGTGGGAAGCTGAACTTCGTCTGTGATAAATTAATGTAGCTGATTGGTGAGGAACCTGAGCTCCGTTTCTTATCATCAAACAATACACACCATTGCTTGTGAAACGTTGGTGTTCGTGAGTTCATTTAGGGTAACACAGTCAACTGACCAACCTATCAACCTATAATGAGTTGATTGCCAACAACGTCTAATAATAATGAAGAAAATAGCGACCCTGCAAGTAAATACATAAATATGAATAGCTTATGTATGCTACCATAGGTGCATTTAAAAACCGTTCCCAATGGTTCCTCGTGTGGCAAACTTAGATAAGCTTATTTTGTTTTCTTCTTCCCAGGAGCCCACCATCGAAGATTTCGAAATATTGAAGCCAATAAGTCGAGGGGCTTTTGGGAAAGTCTTCCTTGGTTGCAAGAAAGGACATCCTGAGAAGTTGTATGCCATCAAAACTGTCAGGAAGTCCGAAATGGTAAACAAAAACATGGTTGAACAGGGTAAGTACAACCATATTTTCGTTATTCATTTTCACATTCACATGATTGCACATGTATGACTGGTTGAAACCTGACGCTAACTTATGCCAGTATAAAATCGAAGTTGTGCCACAACGCTAGCACCGGCTACGATCAACTGCAATCGCCTTAGTTTTCACTTTATCGCTCATACTAGACCGATTTAGTGACACATTGAAAGTGAGATAGTAGTCTCACCATCAGACCTGAAACCAAAAGACACGCGATGTGGAGAATCTGAAGAGGAAATAGTAAAGTAGGTTTCACAAAAATTCGGCTAAGACCAATTTTAGCCATGCCAATCGCTAAGCCTGGTTTAAGCTGGCTAAAGCCAGATATAACTGTTGAAAGCTTAAAGTGTTATTTGGAGTGTAAAATTTGGTGAGCGATTGATATTGATGGTACCTGAAGTCACGGGCCAGGTTTTCTGGGGTTATATGTACGATTATTTTCCACTGCCCTGCCAAACATACTAGTGTGAAAGGAACATATTTTTCGCAGTGAGTTCAATTTATATGGTAAATAATGTATCCCTGCCATGCATCGTTTTTTATATATTTTTTTTTAGTGGCATGCTTCAGTTTGTATATTCATGACAAAGTGGCAAAAACCTTGAATATTAGATAAAGTGCTAGCCAGCTTCAGCCAGCAGGTAGTTCAAGCTAATTTTGGCCAGACGGTTTAAGCTGACTAAAACTACCACGTGACAAATCTTTCCAACCATGTTCGAAACATCTGAACCATGTCTCACAGTGAACACACTATGTTCACTGTGAATTGAATGCCGATCAGTGGGAAGCTGAACTTTGTCTGTGACAAATTCATGTAGCTCATTGCTGAGGAACCTGAGCTCTTTCTCATCATCACGTGTTGAAGTCCTGCTCGATTGAGACTTGAGCCTTGCTCCTCATGATCAGGTGTTGAAGTGCCTGAGTGGTATGTGCCCAGTGATGAATTTTTCTTGAAATAGGGTCGAATATGCCATGTACTGAATACTATATTGACATCCTTCCCAAAGAAGTGCTTCTTGGTACGTGTATGTGAAGTGTTCATGCAGCTATTTAATCCCGTGGTTCAGTTTTTGAATCAAGCAGCATGCTGTCGGCAAAGATCCTTCGGTCAACCAACTGCAACTGCCCACATTTTGGCTACCAGTTGTGATATACATGCCCAATGGGCGTGTGGAGCGGCGTAGTGCGCCATACGAGCCCGGGGAATGCTATCATAGAAACACGCGATCTACCCTCTCCCATGAAAGTCTCTGTCAATGTTGGCGAACTCCGTTCGAAGCCTAAACCATGATCCTGTCCATCGTTACAAGATGTCGAAGTCCTGAATGATGATCTCTTCAGGTAATCGTGTTTTGTTAGGAGCCATGCTCTGCGCCGGTCGATTTTATGAGGTATTATTAAGCAGATAATGCTTGTGTATCTTGTTATAAGATTTCCCTTGATTTGCACTCGTCCGGTTTTCGTGGTATGGTTGTGCATCTGGCGGCGCACCGCTCCAGCTGACCTGATCTCTCCCGCAGTGGTCACAGAACGGGACGCGCTGGCGCTACAGAGGAGCCCGTTCTGCGTACAGATATTCTATTCTCTCCAGTCGGCCAACAACATCTACCTGGTGAGAAGTTCCGACGCGTCGGCCGTCGCGCGCGGCTGGCCGGCGGCAGCGCCGCGGTTCGCCGCGGCATGCCGATGCAATCATCTGCAATGGCAGTCCGTACCAATGGGGAGAGTGTGCGGTAGATCTTCTGCGGAATGACTTAGTGTGTTTCATGCAGTTGCCAGTTAGTTGTCTGGAGAAAAGTTCAATGAAGAAGTCAAATGCTGTTTTTCTCGAGTATGGAATGAAAAATGTCGAGCAACTTTTCGTCACATGTAAATGATTAGGTTATGCTAGGGTACGCTAGGTCAAGTCAAGTTCAGTCAAATCGAGTCAGAATTGGATAGAATATGATGGAATAGGATATAACAGGATTGGATAGGGTAAATAGGATATACTAGGGTAGACTATAATATAATAGGAATTAATATGCTGGAATATGATTGAATATGGGGGATTAGGATGGAATATGATATAATGGAATTGAATAGGACTTAACAGGATTGGATAGGATACAATATAATATAATTGGGTATAATATGAAATTATATATAATAAGATATAATATGGCATATAATAGGATATAATATGGTATAATATGGTATATAATATATGTGATAGAATATGATAGGATATGATATAATATCAAAATATGATACTAATATAATATGATACGATGTGATTGTATATGATGGAATGTGATTGAATGCGATAGGATGCAATGGGACGCAGTAGGATACAACAGGGTGCAGTGGGATGCAATATGATGCCACATGGTGCAACATAATGTAATATGATGGAATAAGGTGGAATATTATGGAATATGATAGAATGCATTTAGGATGGGATGGGAAAGGATATATTATTATAGGATACAATAGGATGGTATGTGATAATCCAGACTAGGTCATGTGCTGTACCATGTGGTATGTCCTATCATGTGATGTGATGTGATGCTCTGTAATGGTATCCTATACTGTGCTATGTTATATGCTGTGGTATTTCATGGTGTGTTATGTATGACATGTCGATAATAGTATGTTTGGCTCCATTTGCTCTGTATTTTTTACCATTCGAACTTGGCATTCAACTTGTTGCCCATTGGACTGCTTTGCATGTGACGTATTACCTATCCGTTTTATTTATCGATTCAACAGTATGCAGTTCAATCGCGTTTGGTGGGGAAGTATTGAAATAGGAGCTTTTATCGATAGTTCCTAGTAATATAGGGGGCCAGGGAGAGGGTGAACTCCGCACCTGACAAATCGATGAACGAGATTGCGGACGAGTTTGTGCTCTATTCCTTGTCAGGTGTTGGATTACCTCATCAGTGGAGATCTCGCCATCCTGATAGGCCGTGCTTCTCATCAGCAGGTGTTGGATTAACCTATTGGAGGGGATCTCATCATCCTGACGGGCCGTACTCCTCGTCATCAGGTGATGGAGTACCTGATTGGAGGGGACTTGAAATCACTACTCGCCGTGTACGGCTACCTCGAAGAACAGATGGCCGCTTTCTACGTGGCGGAGGTGGCGCTGGCACTGGACTACCTGCACTCGTGGGTGACGCCACCGTCGTTGTCCCAGACTCACCCGGCTCGGCAGATGGCGTCCGACCTATGTGTTGCAGCCGGTTCTGCATCCATTCCAACTGGGGGACCCCCTGCTCGCCTACTGGATATGTTCGGCTTACACCCCTGTGTTGCACGTGGGTCTCGTGGTCATTCTCGGTGACCACTCCCAGTTCCGTGCCCGGTAGCGTGCTTGTGGCGATCGCACTGAGACCGTGCCCCGACGACAGCTTGGACTAGCGGTTACGCTGGCTGGCTCACGTATTGGGCCATGCCGCCTACCTGGCCTGTCAGAGACGTGTTGGCCGACTGCTTGGCTAATCAGAGACGTGTTGACCGACTGCGTACATGGCCTGTCAGAGACGTGTTGGCCGACTGCGTACATGTCCTGTCCGAGACGTGTTGACCGACTGCTTGGCTTATCAGAGACGTGTTGACCGACTACTGACATGGCCTGTCCGAGACGTGTTGACCGACTGCTTGGCTTATCAGAGACGTGTTGACCGACTACTGACATGGCCTGCCCGAGACGTGTTGACCGACTGCTTGGCTTATCAGAGACGTGTTGACCGACTGCTTACATGACCTCTCCGAGACGTGATGGCCGACTGCTTACGTGACCTGTCCGGGACTTGTTGACCGACTGCTTACATGACCTGTCCGGGACGTGTTGACCGATTGCTTATATGACCTGTCCGAGACAACACGTTGACAGACTACTTACTTGGTCTGTCCGAGGCGTGTTGACCGACTGCTTGCATGTCCTGTCCAAAACGTGTTGAACGGCGTGTTTGTTGACTGGTAGCCGTCTTGTCACGGCTCGGTATGTTCACAAGTGATTTTATGCATTGTATTCTATTGAATGTCGTCGTAGGAGCCAAACCAATATTTTCTATTAAAGCACAAAGTAATACAGGAAGTGGTAAGGTGTATGTAATAGCGCAGCTTTCAACATAAAACATTTCTAAGGTGCAATTTCCGATGTTTATTCAATAAATAACAAATCATCACTGTCTGCCTTTCGTCCTTCTAAAGACTAGTCTCCAAATTTCAATAATATAGCCCACTACTCAGGCTACACCACACGCGAATATGGCGAGCAGGAACAGCTTGCTCTATTGCACCTCATCTGGACTTCCGCATTTTAATTTGGTTGTCAGTACGCATGCGCGTGGTGCGCTCGAATATGTGAACACGGGGTATTCCATGGCTTTATAGATTTCGACGCCCATCTGCCTGGTGTGGATCTGAGCACGGTCCCTAAGCTTGAACATCGAGTCTAAAGTGATTTGCCTTTGCTGCCGGCGTTTCTCCAATACGTGCTCATGTTGGCTTTTATTTTTCAAAATGCAGACAGCGAAGTTTTTCACTTTTTTAATCCGGTAATGCTTGGTCTATGTGGCCGGGGCCCATGCTGCATGCGGAAACACCAGTGGCAGTAGGAGCTGCTTAACTTAAGTTTTTGGAAGGGCCCCTTTTCTTACTGGCCGTAATAAGATCGCTGTAACAGTGTTGCATAACGCGACTGGTGTGCCTGGGGATGTTGGGAATAGAGCGGCCAACATGACGTGCAGTCGAAGCGCCCCTAACCCGAGTTGCTAAATAACTAACTAATAGAAGGGGGTGAGGAGGCCTGGCCCTATTGAAATGTAAAATGGAACCGAATTAACACTGCCCGTGTTTCGGCCACGGGCCTTCGTCATTTGTAACCATATTTGTTCCGTTAATAACCAATCGAAGCAGTGAAGCACACCGAGTGGTTAGATGGTCTGCTTTCACTCTGCCGTCCTTTTTGCTTTGTTAGCCGAAGCAAAAGATTATGCTGTTAATGAAGGCTTGTTGCCGAATTATATCCAATATTAATTCGGTCCTAGTTTACGTTAAGAAATGAGCGGAAGTTATCTTACGTCATTTTCTTTCTTGCAATCGTGCTGAACAAAACATTCTACAGCATAATACTTTGAAAATTCACGTTTTCGTCAGAGTTGATGCTAATCATTTTTATATTTTGGCCTGCTTCAAGGCGACTCCTTGGAGGCTGATAAAAGTGTCCTTTTTGTCGCCGTTGGTATCTAATAAGTATGACTTTCCGTTTTTTTTTGTCAAGGAGGGAGATTTTGAGCTCGTTGGAAATAAACTAGGGAGAGAGAACTGACAGATCGGCCTCCACATTTGTGCGAATGTCTATTGGTCCGGTGGCCATAGGCACGGTACTGTACTTTGTGGTGACTCGTTTGTTGACCGGCGTGAGCGTTCACTTGTCGATGTTTTGGACGAGTATCTGACCGGTGTGCGTCGTTTGTGTGCCACCAGTCACCAGATCATCCACCGCGACATCAAGCCGGACAACATGCTGCTCACGGCACAGGGCCACGTCAAGCTCACCGACTTCGGCCTCAGCAAGATCACTGCTCACAGAGGTGGGCCGTGGACCGCGGCGCCGCCGGTGGTCGCGGCAGACCCGACCTGACGGGGTCGGGTCTGCCGTGTCGCGGTGCCTCAGATGGTGTCACGGTGTCTCAGACGGTGACGGTGTCGCGGTGTCTCAGACGGTGACGGTGTCGCGGTGTCTCAGACGGTGACGGTGTCGCGGTGTCTCAGACGGTGACGGTGTCGCGGTGTCTCAGACGGTGACGGTGTCGCGGTGTCTCAGACGGTGACGGTGTCGCGGTGTCTCAGACGGTGACGGTGTCGCGGTGTCTCAGACAGTGACGGTGTCGCTGTGTCTCTGACGGTGACGGTGTCGCGGTGTCTCAGACGGTGACGTTGTCGCGGTGTCTCAGACGGTGACGGTGTCGCGCGTCTGACGGTGACGGTGTCGCGGTGTCTCAGACGGTGATGGTGTCGCGGTGTCTCAGACGGTGACGGTGTCGCGGTGTCTCAGACGGTGACGGTGTCGCGGTGTCTCAGACGGTGACGGTGTCGCGGTGTCTCAGACGGTGACGGTGTCGCGGTGTCTCAGACAGTGACGGTGTCGCTGTGTCTCTGACGGTGACGGTGTCGCGGTGTCTCAGACGGTGACGTTGTCGCGGTGTCTCAGACGGTGACGGTGTCGCGCGTCTGACGGTGACGGTGTCGCGGTGTCTCAGACGGTGACGGTGTCGCTGTGTCTCAGACGGTGACATTGTCGCTGTGTCTCTGACGGTGACGGTGTCGCGGTGTCCCAGACGGTGACGGTGTCGAGGTGTCTCAGACGGTGATGGTGTCGCGGTGTCTCAGACGGTGACGGTGTCGCGGTGTCTCAGACGGTGACGGTGTCGCGGTGTCTCAGACGGTGACGGTGTCGCGGTGTCTCAGACGGTGACGGTGTCGCGGTGTCTCAGACGGTGATGGTGTCGCGGTGTCTCAGACGGTGACGGTGTCGCGGTGTCTCAGACGGTGACGGTGTCGCGGTGTCTCAGACGGTGACGGTGTCGCGGTGTCTCAGACGGTGACGGTGTCGCGGTGTCTCAGACGGTGACGGTGTCGCGGTGTCTCAGACGGTGACGGTGTCGCGGTGTCTCAGACGGTGACGGTGTCGCGGTGTCTCAGACAGTGACGGTGTCGCTGTGTCTCTGACGGTGACGGTGTCGCGGTGTCTCAGACGGTGACGTTGTCGCGGTGTCTCAGACGGTGACGGTGTCGCGCGTCTGACGGTGACGGTGTCGCGGTGTCTCAGACGGTGACGGTGTCGCTGTGTCTCAGACGGTGACATTGTCGTTGTGTCTCTGACGGTGACGGTGTCGCGGTGTCCCAGACGGTGACGGTGTCGAGGTGTCTCAGACGGTGATGGTGTCGCGGTGTCTCAGACGGTGACGGTGTCGCGCGTCTGACGGTGACGGTGTCGCGGTGTCTCAGACGGTGACGGTGTCGCGGTGTCTCAGACGGTGGCGGTGTCGCGGTGTCTCAGACGGTGACGGTGTCGCGCGTCTGACGGTGACGGTGTCGCGGTGTTCAGACAGTGACGGTGTCGCTGTGTCTCAGACGGTGACGGTGTCGCTGTGTCTCAGACGGCGACGGTGTCGCGGTGTCTCTGACGGTGACGGTGTCGCGGTGTCTCAGACGGTGGCGGTGTCGCGCGTCTGACACACGCCACAGATCGGTGACGTCTGTGTTGAGGCAGGCGTTCTGGTGACATCTGCCACCCGACAGGTTTGCTGATTTGTATAAGCCTGACGCGTTGCGGTGACGTTTTTTTGTTGTATTTCAGCTGTATATTTGGCGCTATATGACGGCCCTGTCGTGAACCGGCACTCACCTAAGCTCCAATAATCAATCTATAATCCTAGCTGACAAGTCGGCGACTTGTTGTGGCTCAGCTATCCGTGGTATCCGTGGGTTTGGGTACATTTTAGGACGTCTGTATGTTTTGGTAGGTATCTGCAACTTTGGTTTTGTTATGCAAAACCAAAGTTGCATATATTGGTTAAGTTTGTTTATTTCGTTGTCGGTTATGTTTGCGTGTTTTGACAGCTGATATCGGTGAAGTGTGTTTTTCAGCAGGGATATTGCTCAGGCACGAATGCTTGACAAACGTCGTTACACCCAGAAGCCGCAACAGTCAACAAACAAATAACAATTGGTAACTTGATGTACATATTCGCAACCATCGATTTATTTTTGTAATTTCCTCAGCGATGTTGCTGACGTCTGTGCGTTTCAGCAGAGATCTCTGTGACCGACCTGCTGCGATCGACGCCCACTAATTTGGCGCGTTCCAATCTGCTAAGGACGCCCGGTCAGCTGCTCTCGCTAACGTCGCACCTGTCATTCGTGAGTACTGTTGGCCTGCGTCGCTCTGACTGTGGTCGTGCCGGCATCCGACTGGCCGTGCTCTCGCCGGACCATAGCTGTGTCGTCTGACCGAAGCCGTGCTTTCTGACTAGCTGTGTGGTTGTCTGACTGTAGCCATGTCGTCTGGCTGTGACCGTATGGTTGTCTGACTGTGGCTATGTCGTCTGGCTGGCCATGCGGTTGTCTGGCTGTGGCTATGTCGTCTGGCTGTGCCCGTATGGTTGTCTGACTGTAGCCATGTCGTCTGGCTGGTACCGTATGGTTGTCTGACTGTGGCTATGTCGTCTGGCTGGCCATGTGGTTGTCTGACTGTAGCCATGTCGTCTGGCTGGTACCGTATGGTTGTCTGACTGTGGCTATGTCGTCTGGCTGGCCATGTGGTTGTCTGACTGTGGCTATGTCGTCTGGCTGGCCATGTGGTTGTCTGACTGTGGCTATGTCGTCTGGCTGTGACCGTATGGTTGTCTGACTGTGGCTATGTCGTCTGGCTGTGACCGTATGGTTGTCTGACTGTGGCCATGTCGTCTGGCTGGTACCGTATGGTTGTCTGACTGTGGCTATGTCGTCTGGCTGGCCATGTGGTTGTCTGACTGTGGCTATGTCGTCTGGCTGGCCATGTGGTTGTCTGACTGTGGCTATGTCGTCTGGCTGTGACCGTATGGTTGTCTGACTGTGGCTATGTCGTCTGGCTGTGACCGTATGGTTGTCTGACTGTAGCCATGTCGTCTGGCTGGCCATGTGGTTGTCTGACTGACCATGCGCGGGAACGCATTAGCTCAGTTCGGAGAGCGTCGGACTCTTGATCTCAATATTGTGGGTTCGAATCTTACGGCCGATGGAATTTACCGAGTCCACCCACGATCAATCGGCGGGGGGAGGTTGGTGGCGCTATATAACCTAGAGGTTGAATGCGCGGTAAAAGAACCCAGGGTTCTTTCTTTGGACCGTGCAGTTGTCTTGACTGTAGCGGTGTCGGGTGACCGTGGTCGTGTCGTCTGACTGTGGCCGTGTCGTCTGACCGTGGCCGTGTCGTCTGACTGTGGCAGTGTCGTCTGACTGTGACCGTGTCGTCTGACTGTGGCAGTGTCGTCTGACTGTGGCCGTGCGGTTGTCTGACTGCGACCGTGCGGTTGTCTGGCTGACCGTGTCGTCTGACTGACCGTGTGGTCGTCTGACTGACCGTGTGGTCGTCTGACTGACCGTGTGGTCGTCTGACTGTGGCCGTTTCGTCTGACTGTGACCGTGGCCGTGTCGTCTGACCGTGGCCGTGTGGTCGTCTGACTGTGGCCGTGTCGTCTGACTGTGACTGTGTGGTCGTCTGACCGTGGCCGTGTGGTTGTCTGGCTGCGACCGTGTGATCGTCTGACTGCGACCGTGTGGTTGTCTGACTGCGACCGTTTGGTTGTCTGACCGTGGCCGTGTAGTTGTCTGACCGTGGCCGTGTCGTCTGACTGTGACCTTGTCATCTGACTGTGACCGTGCGGTTGTCTGACGGTGGCCGTGTCGTCTGACCGTGACCGTGTGGTCGTCTGACTGTGACCGTGTCGTCTGACTGTGACTGCAGACGTGTCGTCTGACTGTGGCCGTGTCGTCTGACTGTGACCGTGGCCGTGTCGTCTGACTGTGACCGTGTGGTCGTCTGACTGTGACCGTGCGGTCGTCTGACTGACCGTGTCGTCTGACTGACCGTGTGGTCGTCTGACTGACCGTGTGGTCGTCTGACTGACCGTGTGGTCGTCTGACTGTGGCCGTTTCGTCTGACTGTGACCGTGGCCGTGTCGTCTGACCGTGGCCGTGTGGTCGTCTGACTGTGGCCGTGTCGTCTGACTGTGACTGTGTGGTCGTCTGACCGTGGCCGTGTGGTTGTCTGGCTGCGACCGTGTGATCGTCTGACTGCGACCGTGTGGTTGTCTGACTGCGACCGTTTGGTTGTCTGACCGTGGCCGTGTAGTTGTCTGACCGTGGCCGTGTCGTCTGACTGTGACCTTGTCATCTGACTGTGACCGTGCGGTTGTCTGACGGTGGCCGTGTCGTCTGACCGTGACCGTGTGGTCGTCTGACTGTGACCGTGTCGTCTGACTGTGACCGTGCGGTTGTCTGACTGTGGCCGTGTCGTCCGACCGTGGCCGTGTGGTTGTCTGACTGTGGCCGTGTGGTTGTCTGACCGTGGCCGTGTCGTCTGACTGTGACCGTGTGGTCGTCTGACTGTGGCCGTGTCGTCTGACTGTGACCGTGCGGTTGTCTGACCGTGGCCGTGTGGTTGTCTGACCGTGGCCGTGTCGTCTGACTGTGACCGTGTGGTCGTCTGACTGTGACCTTTTCGTCTGACTGTGACCGTGCGGTTGTCTGACCGTGGCCGTGCGGTTGTCTGACTGTGGCCTTGTCGTCTGACTGTGACCGTGCGGTTGTCTGACCGTGGCCGTGTGGTTGTCTGACCGTGGCCGTGTCGTCTGACGATGACCCGATTGTCGTCAGATGTCCGACGGCAGCCCGATGGAGGTGAGCGACTCTACCGACATTGGCAGCTGGTCGGCCAATGGTGGCTCCTACAGCAGACCGGCGCCACGACACCGGGAGGGCAGCGTGGTGCCGCCAATCGTCCAGCTCACCTCCCAGCTGCGACTGAGCGCCGCCGCCAGAGGTCAGTGGCGGCTCGGTGGGGGGGGGGGGGTCAGAGGCGGCTCAGTGGCGGGCCGGAGTCAGTGTTGGCTCAGGTGGGGTGGGGGGGGGGGGTCAGAGGCGGCTCAGTGGCGGGCCGGAGGTCAGTGGCGGGTCGGAGGCCAGTGGCGGGCCTCAGGTCAGTGTTGGCTCAGTGGTGGGCCGGAAGTTAGTGTCGGCTCAGTGGTTGGGCGGCGGTCAGTGTCGACTCAGTGGTGGTTATGAGGTCAGTGTCGACTCAGTGGCGGGTCGGAGGTCAGTGGCGGCTCAGTGGCGGGCCGGAGGTTAGTGTTGGCTCAGTGGCGGGCTGGAAATCAGTGTCGGCTCAGTAGTCAGTCAGAGCCGCCACCAAAGATCAATGTGCCATTGGCGAAAGGTAATGCGAATAGTTGTCTGCTGCTGTCTATGGCTAACATGGTCATACTACTATTTTTTGTTTATTTAAGCTGTGACTCTGGGCGATTGGCTTGTGTAGACATTGGGCTTTCACGTGACTGGATATTGGGCTATTGGTCCTGGTGGGCAGTTGGACAGCGCATGTAACTTCACGCCTACGCAGGTCTGAACAATTAACGTGTCCGTGTGTGCGAGCGCCGTTGTCGTGGTGACACCAGCCGCATCTTGGATAGTCGTTGCCATGGTAGCCGCCGCTGTGTGCATGTCAGCCGACACCGTTGCCGTAGTGACGACACTGCTGCGGTGTGCCGCCGGCAGATGGCGGTCTGGACGGGTCGGAGGCTGTTGCTGACGGGCGGCCGGCGAGCCGGCGCGGCCACCACGCGCTGGCCGCCGACTCGGCGACGCCGGCCAAGCGCAGTCGTGACGACGCGTCCAGTCCGCGCGGCCGCCTCTCGCCGCCGCTGGCAGCCAAGCAGGGCCGGCGCGACTCGTCGCCGCGCCGGCCGCCGCTACGCGCCGTCTGCTTCAACTCTGCGGTCGGCACGCCACTGCGGCGGCCGTCCAGCCTCGCCTCGCCCATGGACGTCTCGTTCGCCAAGATTGGCCGCAGCACACCTACCATGGTTGGTGGCCGTCGAGAGCGTGGGTGTCGTGGACGGCAGGAGCTCATCGAAATTGTTGTGTTTTTGATGGGAATAGTGGGTCCTTCTTGCATGGGATGCTGTGACTATGTCACTTGTATTTTCCTTTGTTGTATTCTTCGAGTTCCTTGTGTCAGTTTCACCGCAATACGTGTGGTGGAGTAGTAGTCGCACCGTCTGCTTGCCGAGACAATTTGCCTGATATTATCTGACTCAACACATCGCAAGTTCCCTTGGGACTCGGCCTCACAAAAGGCAAGCAAGTTTCCCGGAAAATCTCGACATGGTAGACGGTATGTATCGTATCGCCGACACCCGCTGTATGTCCCGGAATCACGTGGTTCCTGCCCGCGCCGGACGTCCTTGACACTCTGCTGGATGGGGTGGTGGTAGAGGTGTCTCACCGGACAACACGCCCTCGACCCATCAGGGCATACAGTAACGGCGTCCACTGCCCCACCTGAGTTTCCACGGTACTCATACCTTATCGTCCTTTGGCCCCTCCCGACAGTCCTTCGACTCTTCCCCGCTAGCTCCTCTCCAGCTGTCCCTCGAGCCGTCCCGCTAATGCCTCCCAATCTGTCGCTGGGACCACCCACCCACGTCGACTGGTCTCTGCAGTGGTCGCTCTGACCGTGCATCGTCGACAGACGGGCTCCCGACAGCCGACGACACCGCGCACGCCGTTCCGCACGCCCAAGTCGGTGCTGCGCGGCCGACGCCAGCCTGAGGAGAGCCGCATCATCGGCACGCCCGACTACCTGTCGCCGGAGCTGCTGCTGCGACTCGGCCACGGTACGGTCCGGCCCTCGCACCCCTGCGCCGCAACACGTCGACCGACCGATCCCGACCCCGACCCCGACCCCGACCCCGACCCCGACCCCGACCCCGACCCCGACCCCGACCCTGACCCTGACTCTGGCCCCGACCACGACCACGACCACGACCACGACCACGACCACGACCACGACCACGTCCACGACCCCGACCCCGACCCCGACCCCGACCAACCGACCGATTCATGCCACTGCACCCGGTGCCCTATCCAATTTGCCCTTTTCTCTACACTAATTTATACGTTTGCTTCATCCCATAATATCCAGAAGTGGCCAATGTAGGCCTAAGAGGTTAATCCAAACGCCAGACCAGGCGAACGGACGGACATGGACTCCCACAGCCCGCATTCTCTGTGCTGTCGTTGCAAATTGACGCTCTACATCTAAGTTAAAATGGCTTTGTCCATAACACGGATGGCTGTGGTCGAGGGCTGAATGCTTATGTTTGTATGATTATAGAAAGTATATTGTGTATTGTATGCATACATAGGCTTTCTGGGGATATTTTTCTGAACTGATTTCTTTTGGCGATAATTCTCAGGAGTGGAACACATTTAATTTTGCGTCGGTGCCACTAATTACCGTTTCCTGAATGCCATTGATTTGGGAAATTAACATCTTCGGTAGTTCACATGCATCCAGGTACTGGAGCTTGGTGGGACCGGTGGCGCTCCCTTTCCACA
This sequence comes from Imbricaverruca yamaguchii, assembly GCA_034440575.1. Taxonomy (NCBI): domain Eukaryota; kingdom Metazoa; phylum Arthropoda; class Thecostraca; family Neoverrucidae; genus Imbricaverruca; species Imbricaverruca yamaguchii. The sequence continues at coordinate 3,188,975 of JAOTOL010001652.1, read as the reverse complement.
TATGACCTGTATTGGACTACGTTTTCAGTACTCATGTCATCAATATTGAGACACGAGATATTTGGTTTACGGTCAGGGTCCGAAAAACTACGGCGAATACAGGTTACCCCCCCCCGCCATTAACCAGATGACTTGACTTTCACCTGAGAAGTCAAGCCAAAGAGATGTAAAACATCATCCTTAGCAACATGAAAATTTTATGTACGGAGCCATATCATGCAGTTTATCCCATCACCATCCTGCTTAAGAATAGCTTATATTCACGGTAGTTTATATTTGTCGTAGTTTATATGCGAGGACAAATTCCCTCTAACAGCCTGCGATGGATGGGAAATTATTCCGCACTGCAAGGACTGAGCGAGCAGCTGATCATTTTTCAAGATCATGGTCATCTCAGGTGTTCATTAGCGAGCAGCTGGAAGTTTTCACGATAGCACAAACACGTCCGACCTCTTCTGCGACTTGCTGTGAACTGGAGCGCGAATAATGGGCAGTGTTGCCAGTTGCCTGTTGTGTTGTATCGGCCCCATATAATTTGGGTTGTGCTGCGTCCCAGATGGCCTATTGCCCGCCCTAACACCAGGTTATCTGTAAATATCTGACCACTGCCTCAGGACTGCCTGTCCACCTGTGGGTGCTCGGTGTCTGTAGATACCTGACCACTGCCTCAGGACCGCCGGTCCACCTGTGGGTGCTCGGTGTGTGTAAATATCTGACCACTGCCTCAGGACCGCCGGTCCACCTGTGGGTGCTCGGTGTCTGTAAATATCTGACCACTGCCTCAGGACCGCCGGTCCACCTGTGGGTGCTCGGTGTCTGTAAATATCTGACCACTGTCTCAGGACCGCCGGTCCACCTGTGGGTGCTCGGTGTCTGTAAATACCTGACCACTGTCTCAGGCCCGCCGTCCACCTGTGGGTCTCGGTGTCTGTAAATATCTGACCACTGCCTCCCTGGGCGCTCGGTGTCGTCTGTCCCCTGTGGGTCTCGGTGTCTTAAATATCTGACCACTGCCTCAGGACCGCCGGTCCACCTGTGGGCGCTCGGTGTGTGTAAATATCTGACCACTGTCTCAGGCCCGCCGGTCCACCTGTGGGTACTCGGTGTCTGTAAATATCTGACCACTGCCTCAGGACCGTCTGTCCACCTGTGGGCGCTCGGTGTGTGTAAATATCTGACCACTGTCTCAGGACCGCTGGTCCACCTGTGGGTGCTCGGTGTCTAAATATCTGACCACTGCCTCAGGACCGCCGGTCCACCTGTGGGTGGTCGGTGTCTGTAAATATCTGACCACTGTCTCAGGACCGCCGGTCCACCTGTGGATGCTCGGTGTCTGTAAATACCTGACCACTGTCTCAGGACCGCTGGTCCACCTGTGGGTGCTCGGTGTCTGTAAATATCTGCCCACTGTCTCAGGACCGCCGGTCCACCTGTGGGTGCTCGGTGTCTGTAAATATCTGACCACTGCCTCAGGACCGCCGGTCCACCTGTGGGCGCTCGGTGTCTGTAAATATCTGACCACTGCCTCAGGCCCGCTGTCCACCTGTGGGTGGTCGGTGTCTGTAAATATCTGACCACTGTCTCAGGACCGCCGGTCGACTGGTGGGCGCTCGGTGTCTGTAAATATCTGACCACTGCCTCAGGCCCGCTGTCCACCTGTGGGTGGTCGGTGTCTGTAAATATCTGACCACTGTCTCAGGACCGCCGGTCGACTGGTGGGCGCTCGGTGTCTGCCTGTTTGAGTTCATGACTGGCGTTACACCTTTCAACGACGAAACACCAGAGGCCGTCTTCCAGAACATCCTGAAAAGAGGTTTGTGTGTGCGTGTACGCGCGTGCGTGCGTGCATGGATTTGGTTCTTTATATCGGTCTATCTAGTGTTTTGTGTTGAGCAATGAGTGTTTGTTTCAGGTTAATTCGTTCAACCTCGACATCTCCATTATGCATTGCCACTGCAATCAATCGTGCGATCCCCCAAACCAATCTGGAGCTTGACAGCACAAGTTCAGATTTTGTATCCCGTTGTCTAAGATGATCTGACTTCATTGCGTTTGGACAGGTGTGGCTGGCTCGTGTGACAGAGCTGTGACGATGTGTCAGACTGATACATGCAGTTGAGCTGTGATGATGTGTGATGGTGTCAGACTGATCCATCCAGTCGAGCTGTGACGTGTGATGGTGTCAGATTGATCCATGCAGTTGAGCTGTGACAATGTGACGATGTGAGGCCGAGCTGTGACGGTGTGTGATGGTGTGAGACTGATCCGTGCAGTCGAGCTGTAACGATGTGTGATGGTGTGAGACTGATCCATGCAATCGAGCTGTGACGATGTGTGATGGCGTCAGACTGATCCATGCAGTCGAACTGTAACGATGTGTGATGATGTGAGACTGATCCATGCAGTCGAGCTGTGACGATGTGTGATGGTGTCAGACTGATCCATACAGTCGAGCTGTGACGATGTTAGGCTGATCCATGTGATCGAGCTGTGATGGCATGTGATTATGCCAGGCGGATTCGTGCGATGAAGCTGTGATGATGTCAGGCTGATCCATGCGGTCGAGCTGTGATGTCAGGCTGATCCACGCAATCGAGCTCTGATGTGTGATGATGTCAGGCTGATCCATGCGGTCAGTGTGTAATAATGTGTGATGTTATGCTGATCCATGCAGTCGTGCTGTGATTGAGTGATGATGTCAGGTTGACATGTGTAGTCGAGCGTGATGATGTATGATGCCATGCGAAGTACCATGACCAAGTGACAGTTCAGATGGCTTAGAGATAGAATTTGACGCGGAACTCAAATCTCTGCTGCAAGGGTCTTCCGATGTCATCCAAAGATCGAGGGCCCCATTGCCATTGGTCTAAGATGACCTCGGGTAACGTGTTCGAACTTTAGACCACTCTGGGATGATTTTAGATGCTGTATTTGAAGGTTTCAGCTATTTTGATCATGGCAAAGGCAAGAATGGAAATCATTTTGAGCATTATATCAAATATTGGATCAGGGCTTTGGCCTGATATTGCACATTCCGTATGGATCATAAAGTTACGTAGCGCGTTACACCATTTGATTGGGAAGGTCCGAAGGAAGACTTCTAAATATTTAGTATCCATATGGGTAAATGGATTTTAAAATTGCGGAATATGTCGAAGATACCAATGTTTACCAAATAGGACTTATGACCTCACCCTGTGGTAAATCAATGACCGCAGAGTCATGCTGGGTGTCAGTCGCGAAATATTGTAGCAAACTGCTCGCTAGTTATAATTGTTTCATTCATTCGAACCGGGGAAAGAACCCGCATTCAACAGGATATGTGACCATACACAAGTTCGCCACACCGTACACACGACCATACAGGGACACCTTTAGGATATCACCACACAAAAACTTGGTCCTGAGCCATGTGTGCGCCGTGATATATGCGATATGCGAAGGGGTTTGAAAGTGCATTTCGTCCGTACTTGCCGTAGATGAAAATGTAAATACAAATTGTGACACTGTGCAGGTGTGTGCTGTGCTGTGTACTGTGCTGTACTACGCTGTGCTCTGCTGTGCTGTGATGTGATGTGCTGTGCTGTGCTGTGCTGTGCTGTGCTGTGCTGTGATGTGCTGTACTATGCTGTGTTGTGCTGTTGGTCGGCTACTGTCCAGCCGGAGCTACACGTGTACGCTTCCCTGCGTGCGCTTCAGTGTGTCCGCCGGCCGGCAGACATCCCGTGGCCGAACGGCGCCGAGTCGCTGTCGGCCGCCGCCGTGTCGGCCGTCGACCAGCTGCTCTGTTTCGAGCCGACGCCGCGGCCGGCGCTGTCGCAGGTGCGCCACATGCCGCTGTTCGCGCTGCTCGACTGGGACGCCCTGCTGGAGCGGCCCGGCCCGTTCGTGCCGTGTCCCGACGACGCCACCGACACCACCTACTTCGACGGTGAGCTGCGGCGGAACAGGCGCCGACACCAGCGGCACGGCTGGAAGCGCGTCGATGAAGGGCGATGAAGGGCGATAAAAATCCCCGGTGACCAGCTGGAAAAACTACAAAAGAATCGAACTCCAAGGGATATTTCAATCTGCTCATCTCTCGACGGACTGACTCCTGTCTTCTGGGTCGCATAGCCCTGTAGGTCACGCTGCATACAATTGCACCTTTGTCATTTCTTTCATTTTTTTTTCGGTGTAGGGGAAAATGTGTTGAAACCACGGAATATGCCAAGAAATGCATATTCATAGGCAGCCTTTTAACTACCATAGCAATTAGCATAGCACAGTGCACCCTGGACTTTGTTTGTGATGCGTCGGGAACCTTATGACTAGTTAGTCTCACACTTGCAGGTAGTTGTCGCATACTACTGACGCTGTGAAAATTGTGTGGTACGAGCCTGGGCTACCAAAATCTAGCACCTCGCGATGGACTCGCCATCCTTTCTTGGCCGACCGGGAGTCGGCGCTCTTTCGAGTTGCCACAGCCGCTCCGAGAAGGAATATGGAAGCACGAACGTGTTTCCGATGGTTCGCCGTAATAACCACCTATTGCTTTCAAATCATATCCTTGGTGTTATAAAATCATGAAGTGTTCAGGCTTGATAAGAGCTTCACGGGTTGTCTGAGTTAGGCCTGCAAAGGGCAATACTATAAGCCTGAACAAAAGGATACTCAGCCCCCCCCAACCAATAACACACCCTAAATTCTAAACAAAATATCCACCAACATCCTGCACACATGGCTATCAATGCACCTTTTCACTCGAACCCGCTTAACACACGCGTTGATCGAGTTCCCAATCGATAACTTTCAAACTCCATCCATGCCTGTTTAAAGGGTCCTGCACAGTGTACACTTACGAGCATAAATATCACTCCATCCATCATTAATTATAATTGAAACACAAGATTATCAAACGTAGAAGTGTATCCACCCTATTATTAAATACACTCAATGAGGGGCTCCACAGCATCACCAGCCAGCCTACTACATTGATCAACCGTACTTTGATTGAAAACCTGTTGGCCCATATCTGTCCAACACCTTGACTTGTCCACCATGAATTGATGACCTCTTTGTGAGACTCCCCTCTAAGTGCACTCTCCCTCCCCCTCTCATTGAACAACATTTTTTCCAGGTTTCTATCTACGCCGACCAATTTCATGATTTTTTTTCAGGAAAGAATTTGACAGTTCCTTGAACATTACTCCCCCAGTGGACCGGCTGGTTACGCCCTGGAATCTGCCTGCCTTATTCAACAATCATGGGTCCCTCAACGAAACAGGATTCCTTGCTTATTCGACTATACTCCTTTTCGTACAGGCACGTCCATGTAAACCCCCCTCCCCCGCAGATTCAAGTTTAAAAAGCCGTACCGTATTATGGTTCATGCCGCACTTGTTTTTGCCAGACGGCGCTTACTTCCAACGCGATGATAGCTAAAACCACATACTTCTCACCTGCCGTCATCGAATTAGCAGATATCGATTGTTGCATATTCACCCGGCCAACTGGACGATTCATTTCAACCTCATCACGTTCAGCAGTGACCATTGGCGTTGCTGCATGTGCGAGCGAACCACTGACTGGTGCTTCCTGTGTTTCAGCCCGGAATAACCTGCAACATCTGACCGTGTCCAACTTTGACGTGTAGCCGACGTGGAACAGACCTGCGTATCGCTGCACCCGCACATTGTTTCTATTGTTAGGGGCTGTACGAGTGATGTGTATGCATGTTTTCATGTTGCTAGTTGTCTTTTCCCGGTCTTGTCTGGGAACTAGTCTCAGTCGTGTGCTGGAAAGCAAACTGTACGCCCAGAGGTAAAGCAAAAATAAGCCTTGAAAGCGCGGCGTGTTTTACGCCTAGTCCGTTCGCTGGGGTGTCGTTCGGCGGGACGTGCTGCTGTGCCATTGGTCTTCCCGTAGACGTGCTCTGCTATGATTGGCTCCGGCTGGCGTCGAAAGATCTCTCGACTGCCTTATTGGTTCTCGCTTGCATGCTGTGCTGTCATTGGCTCCGGGTGGCGTCGAAAAATCTCGGCTAACCTGATTGGTCCTCTTCGGGCGTGCTGTGCGATGATTGGTTCCGGATGGCGCCAAGATATCTCTCGGCTGACCTGATTGGTTTGATATCGGGTGCGCCCGGGTGACAGCAAAGTGTGCACATTGCAGAAGCTAAGCCCGACCATATTGCAGTTCGGGCCGAGTGTTGGCTGACGTGTTGGCGGTTGGCGTCGATGTAGATATACGACTCGTAACTGCCAGGCATATATTGCTCGTCAGAACGAAATCGCGATGGATTTAACTGCTCCGTTGTATAAATGTATGGTAGGCTGGTGTATTTTACAATCGCATGCGTTTGTTTTCGGTAGGAGGTTTGGATGTAATACCAAGTAACCACCATAATAAATCACCAAACCCATCTTTATCTGTGTCGCCGATGCATCTATCAAATGGAATGGAAGATGGCAAGAATTTCAAAAACAATAATAAATAATGGACATAACTGGTTCTATTTGGGAAACACGATCGCGTTCACGGTTCACTCGTCTTCTGATTACGAAGGGTACGTAAGTAAGGCTCGTTTAGTCTAGTTCTTCCCCAACTGGGGGTGGGGGTGGACGATACCCACAGTAAAATGACTGGAACTCGTATCGTATTTGCAAAAGGATGCATGATGGGCAATGCGAAGTGAAAACCAGGGTCTTTCTGTTAATGCCGGCCTTTTGATACCGTAATATCATTCGTATGTTGCACACTCCGTGTCTGCAACAGTGAAGTGTTGCGCCCTATGTACGAAATTTCCAGGCACCTGACATTTCAGGTCACTGAGCAATGACCCGGTTTTCGAAAGCCTGCACCTCAGAATCGGTCACATTTTGCGATACGAAGGATATTTCTGGTGTTTAAACAAGATCTTCGAATAATAGCTACCTTAGATGACAAACCTGCAGTTGATGCGCCCTAAAACCCAAATAACTAACTAATTAGATGACAAACCCATGGATGGTACAATAGTGGAACTAGAAATGCCATGCCTCGCATTTTATACCAGTATGATATCAACTGAATGTGACCTCGAACTTATGGGCGCTAAATGACCTAGTAGTCGGCGTGCCCTTAAACCAAAATAATCAATCAAAAATGACCTCGAACTTGAGATGCGTTTCTTTCTCAGATGGCAGTGAACATTGCTTCAGTAGCGTATGGATGCACTTGATGAGTATGGATGTGAAATGCACCTGGAATGGAGTGTCACGTAGCATTGGGCATGGATAAGTTCCAAAGCTGCGCTCTTGCTGGGCTTTGAGCTGACAAGTTTTCCATCAAACGGAGAATGAGCTGACAACGCCTGCCATCGGGCGGTAATGGCTTGTACACATCGTGTTTCGGTTGTACATTGTTTAGCCTTTTGTTTCACGTAGGGGAGACCCTACGTGATACGATTTGATACGATTTTGGCGAAGCTCAAAATAACCCAGCACTTCAGAAGGATATCAAGGAGATACTACACCTACGCCAACACCAAACCTTGTATCGTTCCCAATATTTCTTCTCGTGGCATCGTCTGAGCTCTCCACCAGAGAGCAAAACGTCGTGAAAATGTAGCAGAGAGCGTCCGCTAGCCATCTAGCGGCCGGTTGAAGACTCAGCCATTGCTGAGCGCGAGCCCGCCATGTCGCATCTCATAACATGTCGTTCGCTCTCTCGACGCTAGATGTCAGTGTAGCGATCTACGTATCCAGGTCCATTTATCTCGTTTCTCCGCTCATCTCCAATGAACTATGACCAGTAGCCATCTGATTTAACAAAGATCACTCCACCCCAAAAGGCGATAGACCCATCTCACTAGCTGTGCTAGCAAGCTGGTCGAACGCATGGTCAACACACGATAGAGGAAATTTCTGGAATACAGCGACCTGCTCGACGAATTTCAATGCGGCTTCCAACGGCAAAAATCAACTAGAGACAAATCTCATTAGGTTAGTGCATGACGTCAAAAGTGGTCTATACATTAAACGCACAACAATGGCTGCCTACTTAGACATCATTGCCGCATCCCACCGAGTGCACAAGTCAGCGCTGACACAAACTGCATAAGGTAGGCCTACACGGATACATGGCACACTTCATTCTCAACTTCCTCAGAGGTAGGACGCTTAGGGTCACATCACACACCACAACGCAGGAGCAGGGCCTGGCTCAGGGGAGCGTGCTTTCACCGAGCCTTTTCATCATCATGATCAACGACATACTTACCGACCACGGGGACACTTCACTTCGATACTCACTTTTCACGGACGAAATAGCAATTTGGACATCACAATGCTTCCCTAAAGCTTAAAAAACACATTGAAGCAGGACTAGACCACATAACAAAGTGGTGCAAAACATGAGGTTTCACCATGTCCACAAAAAATCGGCCACTGTCACATACACTCGTCTACGTCCCACACCGAAAACGCCACTTAAAATCGATGGCAAAGCCATCGAGCGGGTGAAAAGTTTAAGGTTCCTAGGAGAGCATTTAGACGAAAAACTCAGTTTCAACACCCATATCACCGACATCACGAAGCGTAACGCGTCAACATAATACGTGCACTTGCAGGCACAGACTGGGGCGGAGACAGGAAAACACTTCTGCGACTATACACATCAATCATACGACCCATCATAGAATGCAACAGCATCATTTTTTCCACAATTTCAGAAAGGCAGAGCCAAAAATTAGAAGTCATCCCAAACAACTGCGTAAGAGCAACCACAGGCGCCCTTGGCGCTACACCAAAAGCTAGTCTTCTAGTAGACTCAAACCCACCATCACTCCACCACAGGAGGACACAACAGCTGGGCCGCCACCACATCAAAATCAAATCCATTCAAAATCATCCGGCACAGAGCTGCCCCATGCCTGACAGATACGACAATAGCCGATTTGCGCGCAAACTTCCACCATATAGCATTCAAATTGCCACGGGTCTCTCAGATCTTAACCTCACAATGCCATCCACTGCAGCTCGACCGCCCACTATGCCATTCTGGACATTCAGGCAGCCAAAGGTCGAGTACTTGCTCTCGGAGAAGAAAGCCACTATCACATCGGCGGATATTCTAAGCCTCTTTCACAAGTTCGCCGGTGACTACGATAACAAATCACTCGTATTCACGGATGCGTCGAAACACGAGGCTAAGGTAGGCATCGGCATCACTGGACCAGGTCTCAGACTTTCCAAACGTCTACCAGATAACTACTACAACTCTGCTGAAGCAATATCCATTCTGGCCGCCATCTCATTAGGCGAAAAGTCAGAAACATGGTGATTTGCTCAGACTCCAAATCCGTCCTACATTCAATTAGCAACACCCACGACTGTCCTCACATCATTGATCGAATCCAACAAATCGTGGCCCATAACGTAAACATGAACTTTTTTTCCTCTGGATTCCGGGCCACGACAACATCCCAGGCAACGAAGAAGCAGACCGGCTCGCAAAGCAAGCATTAGCATCGAACACCTACCCCAGCGTGGAATATTCGGTAGACGATTGCAAAGCACTCCTGCAACACCGTATTCGCCAACACCAGCAGAACACATGGACACAACACAAATCCAACCACGCCCACGCAATAAAACCAACCATAGGCACATGGAACACATCGAATCAGTCTCACCGACAAAAAGAGTTCATCCTCACTAGACATAGAACCGGTTGCACAAAACTAACACAGCCTCGATTAGAGGATGACCAACACATAACACCTCACTGGGACACCTGCAACACCATGTTGAGCATAGGCCACATCCTACTAAACTGCAGTAGCTTTGGCTCTCAGAGACAACCACTTAAGGCCTTCTGCCAGAGAGAGGGCATCACCCTATCGCTTCCATCGCTTCTCGGTGACAAACACGCAGAACTCATTCAATTGCTATTTGAATATCTGTATGCCGCAGAACTAGCAGGTCCTCTCTAGGCAGCACACCACCAACGTTCACGCCAACTTGCAATACATGACCTCGAAACACTCGTAGGAAACACGTAAATAGCATCCCCGCATGGCGTCGGACGTACATGAGCCGACTTGCTTCCAAGTTAGGGATAATTGGCTACCTAGCAATGCCGTCGGCGGTAGATGAGCCCACTTGCTTTAGGAAAACAGAAACTTAAAAAAAAGAAAAAAAAGTAGCTTAACGTAAAGCGACTACCCAGAGGAGCCGTCGGACGTAGATGAGCCGATTTGCCTTCCGACTCCTAACGTAAATGGCTACCCAGAGGACAGCGGACGTAGAAGAGCCGAATTGTCAAACACCGTACTAACCCAATTGACAACACTTCACGGCATGTTTAGACTAACCAACTACTAACAACTAACACGCGGCAGCCGGCGTGAGAGGCGGTGTGGACAGTTACCTCCTTGTCCATACGGTACAAATCCCTCGGTGCTCTTCGATAGGAGTAGGCCAAAGCCGGCACCCTGGCAAAATCATTACGACACTCTCAAAACCCCCAACACCACCCAAACCACAAATTATTCTGTGGACGAGTAAAGTAAAATTAAAACCAGTTAGACATCAGGGAGACGTCCCCAACCTAGCCCCCGCCTTCAGCGCCCAAAAACTTCGCACAAAGTATAACGTAAAACTCCCCTAACGTAAACGTCCACTTGCCTGTACCTTGATCGTAACACTCCCTTTCATAGATAGATGTCCAACGTGTTCCTTTAAAGGCGGCGCAAATGACCTTTATGGTCCGGCACGCCGAAAAATAACTCTCCCCCCTCATGTCAATACAGAGTTCTCGTGTCACACGCTGGCGAGTGGCTTACGGGGCAGGCCGGGGCAGCGGCGGTGACACGCGTCACCGCCGCCGTGGAACCCTACTTCTTTACCCTTCTATCCCTTCGAGACGTCGGGACCGCACTCAGGGTACAGCCTAGCTGTGCACGTTACGGGTGTTATTTGGCAAAGCAGTCCCCCTGTGGCTTTCCCAGATCCTTTACGCCTATCCACACATCCACACATCAACACGCAACCCCACAAGCGCTACAGAACTACCGATTCATTAACTTACCCTACTATCGGGGTAACTTTTTAGGAGCGGAAAATACACGAAGGCAATGTGCAGGCCCAAATTGACTGGTGAACACACCCCATAGGGTTCATGCTTGAAACTATTGGCAGGGGCAAAACAAACATTGATGTGGCACTCGTCCCATCGAAAACATGTAAAGTAACAACCCTGCCTGAGCGTCAACCTGTGCCTTGCAGAATAGCCATGCGGATTCATGGATGGCCAGCGGATTCAGGGACGAGTCTCCATTGAAGTTGGAACCTGTGCACCTCCGGGAAGGCTCGAGCGCTCCTAATCATTTTCCAGCTAGAAGCAAGCACCTGGAAGAGAGGTGTGGTCAAGTACACACCTCTCCCCTGCTAAACGGATTTTCCGCCGAAGATGCCACTTAAGGTATTTTCGCAGGGTACACCTAAGAAATGACGCCCCCATATAAATACCCCTCTCCCATGAAAATTCCTGGATCCGACCTCGATTAGGATATAAGATGCACACGCAGTACACATATGCTGTCAACTGCAAACATGTCCAGCGTTACTTTGCTAGCATTTATCGGGTACCGGGGTGTTAATTCCATGGGGTAACATGCCGAACACCCCACGAATTTGACAACACGACGATACTGGGGCAACATGCCGAATACCCCACGAAGTTTTCAACACGATGATACGAGTAAGACCTCAAACGCACAATTACAATATTCTACCAGATGTTTCGCCGTTTCTGTCTGCTCATCATGAATCCAGTATCATTTTGCACTACTTTTTATCAAAATATACCCACAACGTTTCATTTTGCAGCATTTCACTCCTGGGCAAAAATGCATGGGAGCGGGCGACGCGCTCGATCTTTTGCTCATGTACCGCTGCTCGGACCAGGACCGGCCGGAATAGGACGGCAAGTCACCCATGTAGTGGAAAATAGAGGTCGCCAAAAAACTGAAACAGACAAATATCACTGATTCAGAATTTCTCGTGATTTAGAATAAATAACTGGGCAATGCAATGGTGAATTGCACGCTTCATTTCATTGAAAACGCACAAGCTACATTCAAACACACCACGCGCAATAAAGCATAGATGTTTTTAATTAATTCCTTGCCGCCCCGCATGGCTTCATGCAACTAGATCACGGTTCTACAGGTTTTCCAGCCAACAATAACAATCAACTGCTGCATGGGTTTCGTTTAGCTACATATATGACGCGTGAGGCGATTGTGATCGATATCATTTTTCTTACATCTACAAGCGCCAAATTGACCAATTAGAGTGCAGTATTCCTGTGAAAAGAACAAGAATAGCTTATATCGAACACTTTGTGTATGGGTGAGTCGTGCTACGCTGGGTTTGCTTGCTACTCTTCAGATAGGTTGTGTTTTGGAAGCGATATTACCGGGGCGCTGCGTGGTACCCAGGTGCCTACATATTGTGCGCGGATATTTTCTCCTCCCTGAAATGTGATTTTGTTTTGTGCCAGAATGTAGCCACCAGTCTGGCACAGCACCTTGTAGTTTTTTTTTCTCAGGTTTCCCCAAAAATTCCGCGGATTTCCAATGCATGGAAGCTAGCTGTGAGGTAAGCTCCGTTTAAGTCGTTTACCATGAACAGGCAGGTCCCTTCATGTTTGTTTTTCATCAACTAGTTCAGCACCTAGACGTCACCAATTTGATTAAAGTTGAAGCTAAAGCTTTTATGTGTTTCATTGTGGCTGCAGGGAGCATGATGAAATGTAAAAATCAATTTGCATGGTAATTAAGTGGTCTGATCAGCTTAGTCATCTTCATAAACATCGTATTTTTAAGACAGATTCACAAAAATAAATGAACACCCTTTAAGACGTTAATACCAAAATGTGTGCAGAACTTATCTTGGGGTTGTGAACTGCAGTAATACCTAAATATAAATGTATTTTTCTTCTTTGGCATTCCCTTCTCTACATCAGCTTTTTGAAGCTCGTAAATCTTCTTTGCTTATAATTATTGCTGAAGCATCCAAAACCACTACAATTTTAACCCTCAATGTTCATATCAATTTACCTGCACTATTAAATTATTTATTTATTGCTTCCTGTTGTCTTTTATCAGGAATAAACCACCTATAATGATGCTTCTCATGGAGACCTTATGCCTAGTTATGCATATAACTAAACAGCACTGCATAGCAGATTGGATTCAAGTGCTGGCACCCTTAAACAAGTTTGGTATGTTCTACGAATACCATTTTGATTAACTGAAAGCAAAGCTATTTTATTTGATTTCTGGTTTCATGGTGTGGATTAAATTTTCCATCCTGATCGCATTTGGTCTCATATTGCTGACTTATAAGTAATGGTGGCCTTTTGGGAATAAAGTAACCACATGGGCTATTGAATACTTTTATATGGTTGGGTCAAGCCATGGTGGAAAGATGGGTGCTGTAATGTAGGCCCCAGCCACTACTTTTTGACCACCTCAGTGGCATTGTTGGCTCATGTACATGTTTGATGTGGGGAAGGCCCTTAGTTTGAGTCCCAGCAGACTTTTCCTTAGCCTGCTCCTAGCCTGGTGATAGCAGTAACTGGGGAGTGTTTGCAATGCCACATGATTAATGCTGACCAACAGGTGCAGGTGGCACATAATTCACAGGCATGATCTACCCTTAAGCAGTTTGTTCAGTCAGTTGGTGGCGAACCTTTAAGGCCACTTCCTTGCCTGTTGTCGCCAGAGCAGTTTTCTGTTTACCATGCCAATAACTCAAACAGCCCCACAGTGTGCACAATGCACTATGGCAGTGAGGCTAAGAGCAAGCATGTAAAGAATTCTGTCTCACAAGGGTGCCAAAAATGGAATATCTGGTATGTAGATATTGGCACATATGTGCTGTAAAAAAATCCACCATTGAAGGCCCAACACATTTTTCAAAGCAAAGCAAAAAACTGGCAAGGCTTCCCCATTGTACTACAGTGTTATTGGCTGGCAGTTTTGTGATGAAACATTTCCACTGCCATACCCCATATAACAAAACAATTATACAGTGTCATTAGTATGGACTCAGAACCAGGGTTGGATTTGTGCTTTGCAATCATAGATGTGAGGAGAACACATTTTGATAATGAAATATGGCGATAATATTTTTCTTAGCCTGTTTTATCACAATCTGAGTTTGTATTTTCCAGTTAATCTTTGGCACTTTGTCACAGATCATGTAATTGTCAAGCATCAACACTCAACCTTCAAATTGAGAAAAAATGAGAAGACAATTTTCTGGAGAGGATAGTGTTCTAGATGACAAAAATGAAGGAGTGGCCTATTTTCCAACCCTGCTTGAAATCTGTTTCATATCCGATGTGAATACAATGACTGCTCCTGCTGTGGGGTGTAGCCCCACCAGATGGCAGCATGGGGTGTAGCTCCAACAGCTGCCAGTGTGAGGTGTAGCTCCAACAGCTGCTGGTGGTGGGACTGTGTAACTGTGATGGCCGCCATCATCCACAGGCGGCAGGCGATGAGGCGGACAGTGGCAGCGGCAGCGGCTCTGTTGGCCGCCTGTCTGGCGTCGGCGTACAGCCTACACTGGGCGATACGACTGGTGTTCGGCGTCGCCTGTCTGCTGTGCGTGCTGGTGGGTGCTCTGCTGGCTGTCTGGATGCACCTGAAGCTCGGCACGCCACAGAAGGCCACGGTCACCAGACCAATACCCGTGGATATGGTGAAGAACGCCCTGCGGGTGAGTTGGCTTGTTGCAGGTGGCTGTACAGGACGGCGGACATCTCCCCGTTGAACATATCGGCGGCAAAATGGGAAGTTTGGAACGGTTGAGGAACTGTCTTGAGAAATAAACTTCAGTCAGCTCCTTTGAAGCTTTTTGATCGGACCAGGGATATAGAGGAAGTTGGCTTGGAAGGAATCTGGGTAATTTCCTCAGAATGCTAGAATATCCACAGGGCGCATTTCATGGATATTGTAGTCACTTTGGTTGCACCCATTTGGATATTTCCAGAATCAATGCATACTAGAAGTGTGCCACATGACGTACATGATGGACATCACCCTGCTCCTGTCTGATCCTGACGTCATATACTGCTCGGTATGGATTTTCGCTGGCCACTAGCGTCACCAGGTGGCATTGTTTGCAGTTGTCCAGCGAGCGTGATGACAAAGCGAACGAGCATCAGCGGCCGCTGATCATCAGCAGAACTGTCGATGACGTGCTGGCCGACATCATCAGCCACCTGGTGGATGACTTCTTCAGCAGCTGGTACTGTCAGCTGGCCGCCGAACCACATCTGCAGGCTGAGCTCATCAAGTACGTCTCGCGACGTTCTCCAGCCCCAGGACGTGATCCGACCCATTGTAGCTTGTTTGAACCCAAAAGGAGAAATTCAGGCGCACTTATTCACGTGGCCTGAACACTGGGCTAACGGACTGCGATGCGGTTTTCCTGTATTTTTCTATCATTTTTTCTATCATTCTATCATATCCTGTATTTAACTGTACCATTGCTTTAGACCACCCACTCGCGTCCCGTTTCGGAAGTCTTAGCCTCAACGACAATTTTCATTGAACTCAACGTTTAGTGGTTGCTACTGGTATCAATGGACCAGTCATTCCAGTCGGCCACGGCGCCAGTCAGCCACCCCTTTCGACATCGATGTACCCCTAAATTCCAATCCACCACCCTTTCAACATCTGCCAACTCTGCTCAGGTACGAACTGTGGGAGTCGCTGTACAGACTTCGCGACCGTCTGTCGGCCATCAATGAAGTGGACTTCATAGCTTCCGATGTCTTCAACAAAGTGAAGCAGCACTTCCAGAGGATCCGGATCGCCCATGAGATGAGGTACTGGTCGAGAAGTGGCTGGTGGTCAGTTGACAACGACAGTGACGCCCCTCCTAATAACGGGTGTGTGTGGAGTGGCTATGGCGTTGAGCTCTAGACACCCACGTGTTGGATTCAACACTCACACTACTCGAGACATGTCCCAATCCTACTGCCCACCGGTGAGGCAGTGTGGGTGGAGTCATTAGTCGTGATCGTGCATAAAGTGCATCGTAAGCCACGCCATAGACAATAAACAATGGGCGATGGCGTGGGGCAAATACGACGAGGAACGGCATTGAGACTCGGGTCGAAGGGCAGTGGAAGGATATTTGACATGCTGTTCGAGGCCTAAGGAACGGGAGGGCCTTGCCGCCTCTCCCCGATTTTGACCTACCATTATGCGAGATTTTAACGGATCACAGAGGGTATTGAAAGATATCCAACCAGCACAATAAGATGTTGCATTTCCTTGAACTGTAATATTATTTCAACGGTTCTACTCGTC
Organism: Imbricaverruca yamaguchii; assembly: GCA_034440575.1. NCBI lineage: Eukaryota > Metazoa > Arthropoda > Thecostraca > Neoverrucidae > Imbricaverruca > Imbricaverruca yamaguchii. Next base: position 3,172,618 of record JAOTOL010001652.1, on the reverse strand, counting down.
GCCTTATCCAATGTGGGAACATGGTGTGCTGCTAGTGTGGCAAAATTCAGTAATTTAGGTAGAAATATCTCAATAAGACAAATATGTAAATACTAAGTCGTACGTTTATTTAATCGTGAACAACTTCTATTGGTCTGTATCAGGGCACTCAACAAATATGTGAATGGCAATACAGCACACATTATATGTATGACTTCAATCACTGCTTCCACGTTTCTGAAGTGATGCAGGGCTGTACACTGACCACGAATCGTGTTGTATAAGTATATACAAGTCGGATGTATGCCATTCAGTTGTTTTGGTTTCATGTTCGAAAGCGATGTTAGAACATTTTTATTTGCCACCCCAGTCAAAATTAATTTGAGCACACTGTGTGCTCTTGCTCCCATTACCACCCATTATTACGCTCAAATTGCTTTCACTTATCTATTATGTCTCCCGGTTGCATGATCATGCTATCGATGCCCGCGATAGCATGACATCGATATCGATGTCCTCGTATTCGCTGACGTTACTACTGTTGCCACTTACCCGCTGCTCTGCCTCTCTGTCCCTGTGCCCTAGTGCCGTCTTCCCGCTGCCAGCTGCCATACTCCTTATACCCACTGACGTTTCTGCTGTTGCCACTGCCCCACTGCCCGCTGACACTGGACCCACCTCGACCAGCGACGGCAAGACCACCCTGCCGATGTACACGCTGGTGTCCTACCTGGCCAATCCGGAGCGCGAGCTGCAGTTCCTGCGCAGCGTGGCCGAAGTGGTGATCATGATCCTGCTGCCGGCCGACTACTCGCGCTGCGTGCCTGTCCGCCAGTTGCTGCGGGAGCTGCTCGCCTGCCAAGGTACGCCAGCTGTTGCGGTAGCTGCTGCTGCTGTTGCCGTTGATTCTTCCCCCAGTCTGTCTTTTGTTGCCGTTGATTCTTCCCCAGTCTGTCTCAGTCGGATGTAACCTGACGGCTGTACAGGAACATCTGTGGCGGCCACCAAGGCCAGCACCGTGGTCCCTAGATCGGGCAAGTCCATAAGATCAACTTTCAGGAGGTTCATGTTCACAATATCTACCTTCAGAAGATCTACTTTCAAAAGCTCTAGTTTCACCAGATATACTTGAAAATGAATGTGTTCAAAAGATCTACTATCAATTCTGAGTGTTCAGAAGATCTACTCAGATGAGGGAATGTTCACAATATCTACTCAGCTATTGTGAGTGGCTATAAGTTCAGCTAGCTGCCGCTAGGTAGCAGGGTCTAGGTATTATGCGATGCATATGAAATGAATGTAATGAGATTGAACGTTGAAGTATAGGTAACAATGTTAATCGGTATATGACATGAGGATGCCATTGAATACACTCTTGTTGTGTGCCAGAGTGCTAGCTTGCCAGTACTCACCAACCGGCCGCCGTACCGTGTAGGGCCTCCTCTAACATGCTAGCTAAGTGGGGTACGTCCCGCCTAGTGGAGTAAGAAAATCTCACCTAGCCAAAGTGAGGTTCAATGGGGGAAAGCAAGCAAAAACAAATCTTAGTATAATTCCGGTAACGGAGGTGATCTTTCCTGGGAACGGTGGATTTTTATCACAAAGAAAAATGGTGGCAAATCGCCAGCACTTTTGCTGAGGTCAAAGCGACAAGGAAGGCTGAATGGTGAAACGTTTCCGCGAAAAATTCATGCCACAAAGCCAGAAATTTGGTCCATTAACACTCGCACGTCCGGAGGTCCGCGCCAACTTCGCATGTCCGGGGGGTGGGGGCAGATGTCTGCCCCCTAAGATCTCTAGAACTATGCTAGCTAGCGACAAACGGAAAACGGCGTTGGATAGCTGGTGACGGGCTCTATCGAAAGTGTTTCGGTCATTTTTCACTCAAGTCAACATTCAGGTCACTGGGTCATCATAGGTCAAATTCGACCAGATCAGGTGGGACTCAGATATTGACATATCTCAGGACCTGTAACAGATAGAAACAAACGGCGAATGCTATTCGACAGTCCTTGAAATGCGCTACCGACAATAGGCGGTGTAATTTAAGGTCAGATCAACCGAAACTCAGGTCAAGGTCATGAAGTCGTCTAGGGAGGTCATGTAATGTATGAATCGACACGTCTCGGCGATGCAAGCACAATGGCGGTAATTTCAGCCTTCTAGCTCAATGCAGTGCGATATAATGCGCAGAAATGTGTAGTGATTTCAGGTGACCTCAGAGACCTTGGTGAGGTCACTGAGCAAAAATGTCAGCGGTAACATTGAGCATAGCTTCCATCTACATGCCACGACCGTTTTGAGATCATTCCGAGCGCAAATATGTAACCAGGAAATATTTGTATATTTTACCATAGCCCTATAATGGGGAAGCCATGGCCGTGGCCTGACCTAAGGTCAATGCTACGAAAAAAAGATATACATATTATGGTCCCTGATGAGATCATGATATGCTATAAGTTTGGAATCAATCGCCCACTTATTGTCGAAGTTATGCCACCTAGAACTCCGAGTGTAGTTGGATCACTTCGCCTGATCTGGTGACCTGACCTGGGATGACCCAGGATTGAAAATGTATGAGAATATGCGGAAAAGACCAATGAACAGCTGGGCGCTGTATAACCTTTGCAGTTGATGCGCCCCAAAACCCCAATAACAACAACAACAACAACAACAACCAATGAACAGCTATGCGATGTTTGGCCTTGCTAACCCGATTAGTTTGTCGGCAAATGAGGAAAACCCGGAGGGGGGACAGATATCTGCTCCCCCCGGACGTGCGCGTGTTAATGATGTCATCGCGGAAACAGGACCTAGACTGTTACTTACAACGGAGAGGAGCGGGGTGACGCGAGCCAGGGCGCATGACTCGAGTGACGAGAGCTACATATTCATTTGTGGTCTTTTCTTTGAGCTTGCTAAAATGAGGAGATGGATGAAACTAGCCTTTGCAAAAAGGCAAGTTGTGTAACGTGGTGGAATGTTGATCGGCTTTTCCTTCCCCAGGCGACACTACACCCTTCGCAAGCGCTGTAGTTGCCCCTCCTACCCAGATTGTGGGGTCCCTATAATCTCATCTGGATATTGAAAAAATTGCACCGGCCCCCTGAAAATCCAGCTGCCCCCCCCCCCCAAATTCGCACTGGTGCCACTGAAGATTGCATTGAAGGAGCAAACGTCGCAGCTGTCTCCCAGGCGTGGGGCCCCTGGACATGTCGCCGGTTGCATCAAAATCGCACCGAGGCCCCTGAAAATCACATTCCCGACCCAAAAAATCGCGCACTGACTACTAAGAAGGATGTTGGGCACCCCAAAATGTCGAACCCAAGCCCAAAAAAGTCACACCAAGCCCCCTGGAAATCACGCTGGGGGCGTCAAAGGGTCGGGCCGGCGTCCTCGAAATAGCGTTCAGAACCCAAAAAGTTTGGCCGGGGCCCATGGAAATCACGTTGGATGTCGACACGAGGTCACTAAAAAGCGCGACAGGTATCTCAATAAATGACGCTGGGGCCCAATAATTCGCGCTTGGACACAAAACGTGGCTTCGCAGCCCTTGATAATCACACTGGTAGTCCAAAAGGTCACCTCCGGGCCCCAAAGGTGGAAGCTGCCTCCCAAAACTCGATTCTTACCCAGAGCGTCACTCTCCGGCCTCACAAATCGCGTCAATGACCCAAAAAAATCCGTCCAGTCCCGGAAAAGAAATTGCCAAGCCACTGAGAAAAACCACACTGGGAGCCAGAAGAATCGTATGAATTGGTCCCGAATAAATAGGGCCTATGTAAAATTATCCGAAGGGTCTCTATTCCGAAGGGTGCCATCGGCTGAAAAAAAAGATCGTTGAACAGTCGCAGTGGCGTACCAAAGGGTAAATTCTCCCTCGATCCTGAAAAGGACAGGCTCCCAAGAATTGTGCCAGGGACCTAAAAAATCGCGCTAGGCCCCCAAAAATTCGCATCAGGGCCCTCCGAATTCTCGCAGGGCGCGTATCCTGTACATTATATAGCAGGCCTCCGAAAACATGCGCCTGTGTTTGGAATTTTTTCACCGGGGCCCACTATAATCGTGCTGGGACCCCAGCTAAGAACGACTTGCCTTGCGAACTTCCGACGAACCCTCCCCCAGATTTCGCGTTCGGGACCCAAAATTTCCGCCGGCAGTCCGACAAATTCGAGTCAACGCATGAAATATTCCGTCGACACTCCCAAAAATTGACGTCAGGTGCCGCAAGTAAGGACAGCGTGCCCCACCCCAAAAAATTGCATGGTGACCCGAAAAAGATGAGCTGGACCCATCCAAAATATAGTGATTTCACAAAAATATATCCGAACGAGTAGAATGGCTCTTGAGCCACAGACGTAGCACTAAATCCCATAAAAAAATTGCGTACGACACCCCCCGAAAAAAAACTTGCTTGTGCTCTAAAAATCGCGGCGGGACACAAATATGGACTGCCGGTGTGATCAATAATTGAGGGGCCTTCTCACGAATGTCCTGACGACGCTTAACTGGTGTCGGTTGGGACATTTGCTGTTCGCATTCAAGAATTGGCCTACATTGGTTTTCATGCGATGCATTCATCTGATGTCTTAAGTTTGCCGTTTGTACGACTGATGTCAATATCTAGAAAGCTGATTCAGTTGAAGTTGCTGACTTCAGTGGTAAAATTGAGTGGATACTCGGTTTTCAGCGCGCTTTGGAGTTGACAAAGGTGTGGTCCGTTTCTCACATCCACGAACAAAATTATCGACCTGACTACTCCAATCTGCATAAAAATACTCTCATCGGTGTAAGTAACGCTTTCATTCGTGACAGGTGTTGTGGCATGTTGCTGGTAAATAGCATGAGCACAGGGCCCAGCAAAATCCTGTGCCATTCAATGCGCCACTGATATGGCCTCAGAATCCTTGACACGCTTAATGCGATTGTTGAGTCCTATGGAGAACCACTGGATGTCGATGTCGTACCACCATAGCTTCTACAGGAGACCGTTCTCGACGCTGTTATATGCTTATGAGGTGTCTGCGGTAACTAGTGACGTCATCTTGACTCTGTCAACATTGTTAATCGCATATATAACGGCATCAAGCACTGGCGCCTCCGTAGATAGGCCTTGGCGGAAACCGTATTATTGCGGGCGTAGAATATACTGACTAGACAACATTGCATCAATTATGTGCATACAGCTTAGCCACGACCGGCAATATCAATATTGGTCAGTAGTTGCACTGTTAAGCATCGTCGCCCCCTTGATCCATCGGCACTTTTGTAGTGGTATTCCATGATGACGGAAGTTCACAGTTTACAATGCTACGATTAATGGCATGCAGCAGCTGTGGTCCAATAATAGCAAGTCATCTTATACATGGCTATCGTATTGCTGCGGGCCCCGCACGCGCGTGACGATCCCATCCGCCGCAGCGCGGCCAACAGCTCCGGCAGCATCGCAGGGCGTGGGGAACCCACTCAGCTGCAAACTCGCAGCCGGCACGGTGACAGCGACTTTGGCACGCCACAGACGCTCCTCTTTCTCCGTCCCGCCCCCAGACAGCTGGTCAATGGCGTCACAATGAGATGACCAAGGATTATGATAATATTACAGTACAACGAACATTTCAAGCTAACCGTGAAATCGGATACAAATAGGTCTGGGCAATGCGTTCGTCTTTTCCATCCGCCACTGCGTCGCATATCAGTTTCCCACGGGAAGGTGGCCGGTTGCCGATGTATGCTGGAAAGCTAACAATGCCGGCACACGAAACGCGTTTTCAATAGCATCATCCTGCCATCTAGCGATCAATGCTTTTACATGTCCTTCGATGTTCATTCTCATGACATCTATTTCGTATTCTGTGCGGTAATACCTGGGGCGTTCTGCTACTTAGCGATACCCAGTGATACCTCCTTGGGACTCAAGATAGAGAGTATATCTTGTTAATATTTCCAGAATTTTGTAGATCTTCTGAACATTCAGACCTGAGAGTAGATATTTTAAACACTCAGACCAAAGATTAGATCTTGTAAACGTTTCCTCATCTGCATAGGTCTTCTAAGCATTCAGAGTTGAGAGTAGATCTTATGATTCAGGGATGAGAGTAGTTCTGAACATTTAAACTTTAGAGTAGATCTTGTGAATATTCCGTCCTCAGAGTAGATCTGAAAATGTTCAGGTATCAGTAAATCTCCTGAACATTTACATTGAGAAGTAGATCTTCCGAACATTTTCGTTTGGAAGTAAATCTATTGAACACTGGTGGCTCATTTGTATATCTTCTGAACATTTAGACCTGGGAGTAGGTCTTTTGAACACCTTCAGCTATTAGTAGATTTTCTGAACATTCTGACCTGGGAATAGATCTTGCGAACATTATACCTCTAAGTAGCTCTTGTGTAGATTTATACCTCTAAGTAGATCTTGCAAACAAAAAGGGCTTATTCTTAAATCTTATGAACATTCAAACCTGATAGTAGATTTCGTGAACATTACTATCTCTAAGCAGATCTTGTGAACATATCCTCCTTCAAGTAGATCTTGTGAAAATATATCTTCTGAAAGTAGATCTGAAAATAGATCTGAACGTAAGTCTTCTCAAGATAGACCTTCTGAAAGTAGCTCTTGCGGACCTCACCCCCTGGATCTTGCTCCAATTCTGAACTACACTTGTGGTTTTCTTGTGACATAGGCATCATGTATCGCGGCGGACAGCGGTGGATCTGCTGTGTGATCCGGACATGTTGCAGTGCTTCAGCCAATGGTGGACCAGCTCTGATCCGGACATGTTGCAGTGCTGCAGCCAATGGTGGACCTGCTGTGTTCCGGACATATTGCAGTGCTGCAGCCAACGGTGGACCTGCTGTGCGATCCTGACTTCATCAACCAGAAGGTGTACGAGTATGTGCACCACCACCAGTTGTGGCGTGAGCTACACCGACGCACCTACACATACGCTGCCAGCTACGAAGACTTCATCCGCATCATTCAGGAAAGCAACGACGTCGACGAGCTCAAACACATCAGGTGTGAGGGGATATTAAGGAGGCAGATGAACACGAAGCGTGTAGAACACAAATGTGCAATGTGCAAATGTACTACCGCAGTCGGTATGTGTTCCGTGTTCTGCATTGATTGATGAAGTCGGCGCCAGGTGGATGTCGACGCTGTCGGCAGGGACGAGTAGTCTAGGGGTAAGTAGGGGTAAGGATGACGCGCTTCTCCGATGGACCTGGTTGAATAGCTGGTGCATGGTAGCATGGTAGACTAAAATTTGAATTATCAAATTTTACAATCATTAATTGTGTATTTGGACCAAAATTTGGGTAGATGATAGTCGTATTCTCAGAACACACCGGAACAAGTTTTAACCCCACCCTACTAATTGTTTCGGAGTTATCGCCTCCGGCAGTATTTTGAGCTGATACAACAAGGATGCATTTGGCGATAGATCTATCACATCCATAATGAAGAGGAAGTGTGGCATATTATGCATCTTTGAAAGGAAGAATTATGAAAGAAAACATCCGTGATAAATATATATATATATATACATTTCTCACGTTTGACTTAATGACCTCGTAACCTGCGACCCCTAGCTCATTGAAATTGATAAATTTGACGAGATAAGTACAAACATGCATAATTTGGTTACCAAATATATATTTTTTTGCATTCTCCTTTTAAATATCACACATATATAGGCTTCCGTTCTTCATGGATTTGTGATTTTGGGATTTTCGGACGGACGGATTTCGTGTAAGTTTTCTTCATTCTTCATATAGGGGATTGGACGATGAAGTAAAACCAGGTGATGCAGACACACCCGTTTTGTACCGGTATACATCGCGTATCGCCGAAAACATACAAATTTCACAAGCTTCCTGTAGTTTCATTGTTCATGTTTTGAGCACCCCCTGCATATTGCACAATATTGCACATTACTGGACTGCACTAAGCAGTGCACAACAGACCAACGAAATAACGTCAGATGATATAATTTGTTTTTCCACCTTAAACATTTGTAGCTCTCCAACATAGCTCTTGTAGTTTCCGTGACAAGGGTTGGACATTTCATGCTTACCGTTGCGTCGTATCTTAATTCCGTGTAGCGGCGTACATTTACTTCAGAAAAAACTGGTGGTCACTTGCACCACGCATTCAATGCCATGCAACATGACAGCGATGCAGTCTGACCATATTTGACATGCTAACATCACAGGGAGAAGTACAATCATGCTTTTCCACCTGCAGATCATCATTTATATGATCGTACAGTCGAACACCTATTGTAACCCACTCTTTGCTGTCACGGTGCACGTAGGCTGTGTCCGGGACACATCATTTTCACAACCTTCGTATGATTTCATTATTAACATTGTTGAGATACTGGGCATGTGGACATTGCGCACGGGACACTGCTGCACAATGATACATATGTTAGGTGAACGAAATACATATGTCAGGTTGCGAAAAAGTTCAAACGGCATCGATTTGGCTATGAGTACCAAAGCGATACAATCGGTCTGTGATTTCTGGTTATTGCAATGCCTAGTAGGACATCAAATATGGTAAGAAAAAACGAGTCGAATGCCTTGGATTTGCCGGAAATGGCTTTTTTTGAGATAGTAAATATCAAGTGATATATGATTTTATGACGGCATCTAAAAAACTCGTCCTGGCGCATCGCTTTGGTCTAGGATGTTTTTAACCTGCATTTTTTAATGTGTTAATTTAGAAATTGCATTTGCATCCAGAAAATTGTATGGCTTTCAATATGACATTTCAGGGACTTCTCAACAGGTACAAATAGTCAACAGCCAACGAAGGCTATTTCTTTGATGAAAGTCAATTTTGATTTCAAGCATTTCTGCAAGATTATTTTGATATCTTTGTCTATTTTGGCATGCTTTGTTCTTCTAAGCCTGCCTTAGTTCTGAAATTTGTTTATATGAAGTTCTATTTCGGTGTATCCTTTGTATTTCCGACGCTGGTTTTGAGGGGAAAATCTGAAAAATTTGAGACCTGAAAAAAATATTTAGAAAGATATCAAATTGCAAATTTAGCGGTATTGAGCTCGGCACAAATGGACAGTACGGATATATGTACGGAGTATGGATGGTGTGTGAGGAAAGACATACGTGAGACAAATAGAATACAATGATATTTTATTTCGGGAATGTTGCAGTTGATCCTTTTTCTTCTGAATTATATTTCATTTGCCACCATTTTGCTTCTTATCAACGAGATTCCCATTGTCAAACCAGCCCATGTTATTTGACCTAAAAATAATACCCGAGGCTGTTCAAGAACTGTTGGTCGAATCGAGCTGAGATTTGCGCAGCCGTTTTCAGAACCAGAAACTACCATGTGAGCAAATTTTAGTCTCGATAAACATTTGTAAGGTGAAGTGCATTGGTCGATCTGCGGTGGAATGCACCAGCTGTGAGATCTACGTTCTCTCTCCTCAGGTTCAACATCGTCACAGAGATCATGCAGGCCACTACCATTAATAATCTGAAGCGGGATCGTGGTATGAAGCTGACCAGCGACCGGAGGCCACAGAGCGCCTCCAAGGGCGACCTGCTGCAGGTCAGTTATCCGGGGAGGTCCCCATGTAGGGGACACGGAGCGCGCCGAGGGAATTGAACAAGGAGGGGAAGGGGTAAAAATCGCCTTCATCGATGCAGAACGGTGCCACGGAGCTTGTCCAGGAGATCGTCCAAAGATAAGCTTTCCCCAGTGGAGAACCAACGTCGCAGTTTAAAAAAAATCAGATATCATGAGGGTGCTTTTGTTTTTATGTAGTGACACCTGTCTGGTGACCACCTAGAACTGGCTTGGAAACCCCAGAACGCCTCCACTCACACTTGACACATATATCCCTCAGGCACTTCATTGGGCCACTGAACTCTTCCAAGGCGGCTTTTGCTTTGGAATGTTGGTCTGTTTAGCATGTGCTGGCGCCGGTCACCGACCCCCAGCACCCGTGTCGTGTGACCCCTGTCGTGATTCGGAGCTGGCAACAGTCACGGAACCCAGTCACGTGACGGCTAAGCGACACTGGCGATAACGACTGAACCCTGTCTGAAGGCGCGCAATTTGAAGCGCTACATAAACCAGTTGACGTACGCGAAGACCCAGTGCGAAAAGCGAATCAAGAGCGTCGGCGGCATGGGCTACCTCACCGAGATTGAGTCGCCGGAGTCGGCCGACTCGCAGCTGGTCGGTAGGAAGGTGAGTCGGCCGACTCGCAGCTGGTCGGTAGGAAGGTGAGTCGGCCGACTCGCAGCTGGTCGGTAGGAAGGTGAGTCGGCCGACTCGCAGCTGGTCGGCAGGAAGGTGAGTCGGCCGACTCGCAGCTGGTCGGTAGGAAGGTGAGTCGGCCGACTCGCAGCTGGTCGGCAGAAAACGGTCAGTCGGGTCATGTCCAGGATCAGAAGTCCTAGATGTTTGACAACCAGACAGTTTTTATTTCTCGGAAAAATTACCATTCCGACCAGAAATATTGTGACTGAATTGAAAAGTACATTCTAGTTTTCATCCTCGAGTAGCTTTCCTGTATGTTCTCCCCATCTTGCATTATTTCGAAGTAATTCCGTTCTTCGTTCGAAAAATTAACGGAAAAGTAATGTTAGGACACTGATATGACCTGGAAAAGTTTACTTCACCTGTGCTGTCTGATGGTTTACTTGACGTGTAAAGTTTGCTTCATCTATCTTGTCCGGTAAAGTTTTCTTGACACGTAAAGCTGTCCAGCTGATGTTCAGTAGTTGGTTCGGCCGTCCGTCGGACCCGGCGACATATCTTTGCGCACATGGCCTACCTAGCCTGGGCATCTGACCCTGTCGGCTGCAGGTGCTGTCGTTCGGGGTCATCATGGAGTCGGCGTACGCGCGCCGCTACCTGCTGCGCTACTTGGAGTCTGAGGGCCAGGAGAACCTGCTGCTCTTCTGGACTGCCGTCATGGACCTGCGCTCGTGCCGCAAACACATGCTTCACGCGCTCGGCGCCGAGATCTACCAGACGTACCTGGCTGGTGTCTACGGCGTGGTGCGACTGGATAAGGTCAGTCACCTGACGGCCTCCAGTCAGTGGCCTGTGGATCTACCAGACGTACCTGGCTGGTGTCTACGGCGTGGTGCGACTGGATAAGGTCAGTCACCTGACGGCCTCCAGTCAGTGGCCTGTAGATCTACCAGACGTACCTGGCTGGTGTCTACGGCGTGGTGCGACTGGATAAGGTCAGTCACCTGACGGCCTCCAGTCAGTGGCCTGTAGATCTACCAGACGTACCTGGCTGGTGTCTACGGCGTGGTGCGACTGGATAAGGTCAGTCACCTGACGGCCTCCAGTCAGTGGCCTGTAGATCTACCAGACGTACCTGGCTGGTGTCTACGGCGTGGTGCGACTGGATAAGGTCAGTCACCTGACGGCCTACAGTCAGTGGCCTGTGGACAGTGTTCGTCGCACAGACCCGGTGTTTTCACCTGACCTCGGTGTCGTCACCTGGCCTCGGTGCCAGTCACCTGACCTCGGTGTCAGTCACCTGACCTCGGTGTCAGTCACCTGACCTCGGTGCCAGTCACCTGACGGCCTACAGTCAGTGGCCTGTAGACAGTGTTCGTCGCACAGACCCGTGTTGTCACCTGACCTCGGTGTCAGTCACCTGACCTCGGTGTCGTCACCTGGCCTCGGTGCCAGTCACCTGACCTCGGTGTCAGTCACCTGACCTCGGTGTCATTCTCCCTACCTCGGTGTCGTCACCTGACCTCGGTGTCGTCACCTGACCTCGGTGTCGTCACCTGACCTCGGTGTCAGTCACCTGGCCTCGGTGTCGTCACCTGGCCTCGGTGTCGGGACGGCCGTTGGCTGCTCTCAGTGTCTGACGGCCGACTCGGCGCTCGGGCGTGGCAACCACTAAGTGCTCGCTTAGTCACAGACAAGCTCAGCTGTGCGCCATGGTGTACTGTGTAACGTTATCATCTGCTAAGCGTGTTTGTCCATCAGCCTGATGGGCTTGTTTGTCCACCATCCTAGTGAACAAACAAGCATGGCATGTGCAGGGATTTCAGCAGGTATCTGCTGAAATCCCTGAAGTCGAAGCAACCAGTAAGGGATGAGTCCACCGAAGTCATGACGTAGCCTCGCGGTGTAGTGTCGCGGCTCCGAGGATTCATAGGCCGTCTGCGGGGAGGCGCAGGATAGAAGTGGATTGAGAATCTCGACGGAGAGTGCCGCCAGCCTCTGTCGTGACGGTACGAAATGCCGCTCTACATGTGTGCTATCTGGTAGTGGGCTCAGAGTGTGCGTAATATGTTGTGCTGCCGGTGGTCCCTGAGTCCCTAGAGCCACCTCGACAAGGCATTCAGGATGAAATGCCCCAAATAGAAGAAATTCATGTTATAATTATGAATGTATGACAAGGAATCAAAATGTGGTCAGCAGCTGAGGTTGTATTGCCACCATTTAGTGTATTTTCTTTGTTACGGCACCGGTCGCTGCCTGGTTTTGATTGATTATTTGGGCTTAAGGGCGCGCCGACTACAAGGTCATTTAGCGCCCTCGCTGCGTGGTGTTCAAACGAGACGACGTCTGTGATCTCTACCGGAGAGATGTGGTACCGGCGGCGGTCGTGGTCTCCGTCCAGAGATCGAACGGTTCGCCTCGCAGTAGTCCAGCTGTGGTCCACGTTGTACCGGGGTGTATGTTTTGGCCACAGTGGGCTGCCAACGGTCAGGTGTCCCTGAACAGGGGCGTGTCCGAGCATGCAAATGTAGATGGAGAATGCCAGGGCAAATGTTTGCATCCCAAATGAATGTTTTGTTTCCCATTTGCGTCTTCCCTTGATCCATGGTCAAAATCGACATTGCAGAAATTCCACACAAAGGGACACCGGCATCAATTGTGAAAGTCAATATAATTAGACAGTCCAGCTACAAGTTGGTGTGCACCTAGCAGGGCTGGAATGATTTTGTACATGTGCGTAAATATGGTATCTGTATGACCGTGTTTTAAGTACCTATGCCATATCAAAGTTAAAGACTTTAATCAATGCATCAACTGACTCTTACATCGAATTAATTATGGCACTACTGAAAAGGATGAGAATGCCCTGAGTCAGATGTCTGAAACGAATGCGTTTTGGTCTGTTCCTGTTCTATCCTAAGTCATATGTCTCCGAAAAGTATGAGGGTTTATGTCTACACCTGTCGTGTCATCGGTCAGGTGTCTCTGAAGAGGATCGAGAGCTTCCTGATCGGCGACCGCGGCCCGGAGATATTCCTCGAGCTGCAGGAGGAGGTGGCGGCTCAGTTGGAGCACACCCACTACCACCGCTTCCTGGTCAGCCCGCTCTACAACAAGATGATGCTGGATGCCGAAGAGGCCGGCATCGACTTCATCAACGCCACAGTCGGTATGATGCGGGCTGGATGAATCGTACTTAGCAGGTGGGGTTCCACTTCTTATGTTGGAAGTCGGCCTCGGATCTAAATGCGAACTGATCATGCATGCCCTCATTAACTCAGAATATCCGAGTTTAATGATCGATTTAATTTGACTGGAGCTTCAATGAGGGTGCAACGAGCTGAATGAGAACTATACAATCTGAGTGTTTTATTTCTAACTTGAATGCGTAGTGCATTTTAGTTGAACTGACAGTCTGATGTTCGTAATCATATAATGAATTGTACGTGATTATATTTCATGGTGCCATTTCAACTGATGCTTATAATTAGTGCTCTTCCATTTCATAACTTTACTTTAAACTTTAATAAGAACACAGTTATGGTGTAATTCATTAATTGTGAATTATATCCTTCATGATCTATGGTGATTTCAACATGCATAACTTGTCGACAGGGTTGTGCACCTACATTGTCCCCATTTTGTGCACTATTTTAGCCGGCCACTGCCAGTGGTCAGTAAGCTTCCTGGCCGACCTGCGGGGCGCTGGTGACCTCCGGCGGCCGGTGACGTCAGCCATAGTTGTGACGTCAGCCGTATTTGTGACGTTGGCCATAGTTGTGCCGTCGGCCATTGCGTGACGTCAGCCATATTTGTGACGTCAGCCATAGTTGTGACGTCAGGCATAGTTGTGACGTCGGCCATAGTTGTGACGTCAGCCATAGTTGTGACGCCGACGTTTTTCCGGCCGCCACAGCACACCCGGACGACCAGCAGGACGGGCACATTCCAGAGGTGGGCGACACCAACCTCTCCGACCACTCGTCGTTCGCGCGCCTCAAGCTGGACCAGATCACCGAAAAACTACGCACCAAGTCTCAGGTGAGTCGGGTCGCCGGGCCGCAGGCCATGACCCATGAGGTGTCCGGTCACTAGACCGGATCCAGATAAGCGTCTGTCGTCAGGTGAATGGGAAAACTAATTTTTGTCGTGACTGCGAGTTTTTATCGGTAGAAAACCGTTAAAAAACGGATGAAGAGAGGCAAAGTGATACCTAGTTTACACTTCCTGAGGAATTTTTGGGTCTAATTTTGCCTATTTGTATGTAATATATGTTGTGTGAGTCGTGGCCCCCGACTATAAATACAAACAGTACGTCTTATATCTGAAAAAGATTAAATAAAATATTTACACCACCGCTACCGATAAAATAAAGGTGAAAACAGTTTTGGGATGTCGGTTTATATCAGTGGTAGATGCTGGCTTTATTGGTGGTAAAAACCAATAAAGACAGTATTGGTGGTAAAAACTGCTAACCCTTGCACTGTGGCACCAATGTTTTTCATTAGTAGTAAAACTAATAAAGACGGGCCTGGTGGTAAAAACAACTGCTAACCCTGGCAGCTTCGCCCACGGTTTGTCAGCTGGTTATTGGTTTTTACAACGCGTTGATTGCTTTGGTAATGTAACGTCGCCTATCTGTTCCACCAGTGATCCCAGTAATTCCAAAGGTAACGTTGTATGACCTGAATACCAGGCCCCGGTGGTGGTGGTGCGTGACCGGATCCTCTCGGGTGGCAGGCCCTGGAGGCGATGCGCGCCGCGCCACGACCAGATCCGAAGCTGGTGTCGATGCTGGAGCAGGAGACAGAGAACCTGGCGGGCGAGCGGCGCGAGCTGGAGGCGCACATCGAGCGCACCGACGTGTGGACTCAGCACCTGGGCCACTGGACCGCTGACGTGCACTCATCCGAGGTCAGCCCCGGGACGGCTCAGGGAGGGAGGGGTCGGCTGAGGAAGGGTGGTGACGGCCGAGGAAGGGAGGGGTCGGCTGAGGAAGGGAGGTGACGGTCGAGGAAGGGAGTGGACAGCCAGTGAAGGGAGAGATCGGCGGGGAAGGTTCCTCCCTTCGTCGGGGAGGCAGAGGCCGGGCGCGGGCACCGGGAGCCAAGAGCCTTTGCCAGGTCTGACTGGTAAGAACCAAAATATTGATATTTCACGGATTTGAGTTATCTTGAAAAATCAGACCGCCATCTCATTTTGTCAGTTTTATGTGACAGGAGACGGGGGAGCAGGGCCCCACGACGGAGCTTCTGCTCCCTACCGTTAACCAGCTTGCTTCAGCTTGCATACATACATGCTTGCTGCTGGTGAGTCTGGCCCGTGTTTTTGCAATCTGGTATTTGTAGGCAGTGAGCGTTATGCGAACCTGGAAAAATAGTACGAGACCGTCTTGGCGCCCATCCGTCAGCCCTTGCTTGAAAGCAGCCTGGCTTCGCGCGTGTTTATTTTCTCTATTTTCTCCATCGTGCTTGCCGATGCATCCTCCCATTTCCTTCTGACACAGACCGGAGACCATACTATTATTGTCTTGTTTGTGTTGCCCTGTCGCCGCGGTGCTGTCTGTTACCCCTCCCCACCCCCGCAGCGTTGTCTTCAGTGTTAGTCGGGCGGCCGCAGGTGCTCGAGGAGAAGGACATGCCCGTGTTCGTGCTGGTGGTGTACCTGGTGGCGGCGGCCGGCACAAACTGCACCGCTGCGCCGGCCTCGGAGCCAGCTACGGCAGAACACTGCACCGAGCGACGGCGTCTCGACTCGCTGCTCGATAACCAGCGTGGCTGGGTGGTGATCCGCCGGCTCACCGACCTCCTGCACGTGCACGCCAAACTCAGGTCAGGCCGCCCATCACGTGACGTGCCCAGGTCAGGCCGTCCACCACACACTGGGGTCAGGCCGGCCAACACACATCCGGGTCAGGCCTCCTACCACCTGACGTACCCAGGTCAGGCCGTCCACCACACACTGGGGTCAGGCCGGCCAACACACATCCGGGTCAGGCTGGCCAACACACATCCGGGTCAGGCCTCCTACCACCTGACGTACCCAGGTCAGGCCGTCCACCACACACTGGGGTCAGGCCGGCCAACACACATCCGGGTCAGGCCTCCTACTACCTGACGTACCCAGGTCAGGCCTCCTACCACCTGACGTATCCAGGTCAGGCCGTCCACCACGTACCCTGTCAGGTCGTCCACCAAACACCTGGGTCAGGCCTCCTACCACCTGACGTACCCAGGTCAGGCCGTCCACCATGTACCTTGGTCAGGTCGTCCACTACACACCTGAGTCAGAGCTCCTACTACACATCCAAGTCAGGTCGCCCACCACGCATCGAGGTAAGCCTGTCTGTCGCACACCTCGGCCAAACGCCCACTACATATTCGGATCGGGCCGCCCGCCATTCACTCAGGTCAGATCTCCCACAACATCTAGCCAGCTTGCCTGCCGCGCACCCAAACCCGCTCCAAATTTAGGTCCATTTTGAATTGACCTCAATCAGGCACATATTGAGCATATAAGACCGGGTGTAGAGCTGTCCGACCCATCATCCACAGGTGGGTTTACCGATACCTTGTACACCTTGCCTGTGCTCAGTATGACGTTGGAACCTGCCGACTACATCTCGGTGTTGGACACATGCACCATGAATCAATGTGAGTTGTTTCCATCGTCAGACATCGTGTGGTTCGTTCGGTGCCCTGAAATTAAGAAATTTGGGCGGATGCCCACACTTAATGAGATATGTTTGCATGAATTTCTGTTCCACATCATGTGCTATTTTTGCTTTTTTTTGCCACGTGCTAAAAGTTATATTTGCATCTTTAGTGGTTTGTATGACTGCTGTCAGCAGCACTGTCGACTGGTGATGGCAGCAGATACACTACTTACACTACTGACATCACAACCATCAAATAGTGAACAAAGGTCATAGAAAGTAACTTGTCAATAAGCTATATCCACATACATTATACATACATTAAAAAAATTAAACATCGGTTGGATTGTTTGACACCACCCTCCTCCCATTCGACCATACAGAAATAAATTTCAGGACACTGTGTTCGTGTACCACAATACGCTGAGAGCTGCTGTCGGGCTGCGGGTGGGCTGGTATGCGGGCCACACGCTGATCTGAACACCACTCGGGCCGTGCTGGGCTCCCGCCAACGTTCTGCTGGTATCCAGTCTGTGGCCTGTTGCCCGGTGTGCTCACCTCAACCATCCGGACATGAGGCGGCCGGACTGGGATGGGCTCCGGCTAACGAGCTGAGATGAGCTCCAGCACCCACTGCAGTGTGGTGAGCTCCGGCGCAACAATCTACGGCAGTGTGGTGAGCTCCGGTTAGCCCACCCACTGCAGTGCGGTGAGCTCCTGCTAGCCCACCCACTACAGTGCGGTGAGCTCCGGCTAGCCCACCCACTGCAGTGTGGTGAGCTCCGGCGCAACCATCTACGGCAGTGCGGTGAGCTCCGGCACCCACTGCAGTGTGGTGAGCTCCGGCGCAACCATCTACGGCAGTGCGGTGAGCTCCTGCTAGCCCACCCACTGCAGTGCGGTGAGCTCCAGCGCAACCACCCACGACTGTGTGGTGAGTTCCGAGTAACCCACCCACTGCAGTGTGGTGAGCTCCGGCGCAGCCATCTACAGCAGTGTGGTGAGCTCCGGCGCAGCCATCTACAGCAGTGTGGTGAGCTCCGGCGCAGCCATCTACGGCAGTGTGGTGAGCTCCGGCGCAACCATCTACGGCAGTGTGGTGAGCTCCGGCGCAACTATCTACGGCAGTGTGGTGAGCTCCGGCGCAACCATCTACGGCAGTGTGGTGAGCTCCGGCGCAACCATCTACGGCAGTGTGGTGAGCTCCGGCGCAACCATCTACGGCAGTGTGGTGAGCTCCGGCGCAACCATCTACGGCAGTGTGGTGAGCTCCGGCGCAACCATCTACGGCAGTGTGGTGAACTCCGGCGCAACCATCTACGGCAGTGTGGTGAGCTCCGGCGCAACCATCTACGGCAGTGTGGTGAGCTCCGGCGCAACCATCTACGGCAGTGTGGTGAGCTCCGGCGCAACCATCTACGGCAGTGTGGTGAGCTCCGGCGCAACCATCTACGGCAGTGTAGTGAGCTCCGGCGCAACCACCCACTGCGGTGTGGTGAGCTCCGGCTAGCCCACCCACTGCGGTGTGGTGAGCTCCGGCTAGCCCACCCACTGCGGTGTGGTGAGCTCCTGCTAGCCCACCCACTGCAGTGCGGTGAGCTCCGGCGCAGCCACCCACTGCAGTGTGGTGAGCTCCGGCTAACCCACCCACTGCGGTGTGGTGAGCTCCTGCTAGCCCACCCACTGCAGTGTGGTGAGCCCCGGCTAGCCCACCCACTACAGTGCGGTGAGCTCCGGCTAGCCCACCCACTGCAGTGCGGTGAGCTCCTGCTAGCCCACCCACTGCAGTGCGGTGAGCTCCGGCTAGCCCACCCACTGCAGTGCGGTGAGCTCCGGCTAGCCCACCCACTGCAGTGTGGTGATCTCCGGCTAGCCCACCTACTGCAGTGCGGTGAGCTCCTGCTAGCCCACCCACTGCAGTGCGGTGAGCTCCGGCGCAACCACCCACTGCAGTGCGGTGAGCTCCTGCTAGCCCACCCACTGCAGTGCGGTGAGCTCCGGCGCAACCATCCACTGCAGTGCGTTGAGCTCCGGCTAGCCCACCCACTGCAGTGCGGTGAGCTCCGGCTAGCCCACCCACTGCAGTGCGGTGAGCTCCGGCGGAACCACCCACGACTGTGTGGTGAGCTCCGAGTAACCCACCCACTGCAGTGCGGTGAGCTCCGGCGCAGCCACCCACTGCAGTGCGGTGAGCTCCGGCTAGCCCACCCACTGCAGTGCGGTGAGCTCCGGCGCAGCCACCCACGGCAGTGTGGTGAGCTCCTGCGCAACCACCCACGGCACTGCGGTGAGCTCCTGCTAGCCCACCCACTGCAGTGCGGTGAGCTCCGGCGGAACCACCCACTGCAGTGCGGTGAGCTCCGGCTAGCCCACCCACGACTGTGTGGTGAGCTCCGAGTAACCCACCCACGGCAGTGTGGTGAGCTCCTGCGCAACCACCCACGGCACTGCGATGAGCTCCGGATAACCCGTCCACGGCCTTCCCAGAATCGCAGCTGGTGTCACACCCACGTGTATGTCAACGTCTAGGTGTGCCGGGTTCGTCGTGCGAACTAACTGGCCGTCACTCTGTTACTGTTGAGACGGTGTGTCTGATCTGTTGCAGTCAGATATCGCCTGCTCTCAAGTCTGCCGACCTGCCGCCACTGCCCAGCAAGTCTCTGTTCAGCAAGGGCTGCGACAGGGCTTACCTGGAGAGAGCCAAGATCAAAGTGCAGAACTACCTAACGGTGAGGCGATCGTCTGACGGCGACCATTATGTCCCCTCGGACCTGGTGCTTGTCGGCCATTCTGTCCCGGCAGGCCTGGCACTCGGCGATCGCTGGTTAGTTCAATCGCAGATGTCCTTGCCTTGTTGTTGACGGCCATAATCCAAGATAATTGTTTGGGTTTTGCATTTCCAATTGTAATGATCGGGTATGTTGATAATACCGTGGGAACAGGACTTATGTGAGGAGTGTAGCTGTACAGGCCTCCGTGATTTGTGTTCTACACCAGATCAGTTATTACGTACTTGTTGGAGATAGCCACTGTTAAGACATTCTTTTGGATAACTAATCACAATGCTGAAGTGAATTCCATTGTATAATTATACTAGATGCGAAGACATGTTTCCAGGGAGTGCATGATACAAGTTTATTATAATAAAGTGAGTACATTTTCCCATTGGACCCTTGAATTCCACCACATAAACTGCACGCATTTGAGAAGCTTTGCGTCTTATGTCCAGTATCGCCGCATTGGTATGATTATACAGTGACTAGCTAAATAATTTGGGATGACCACAGCTGGTGTTGGCTGACCAACGTCTCAACAAGAGTGAAGTAATCTACACGTTCCTGAGTCCCAGCCCGGAACATCTTCTTTTCCCGGGAACGTCGCAGAAGAAGTCCACTTTCTTCTCGATATTCAAAGGGTATGTATGATGTGTGATCTAGATGCAAGATGATGTGTATAAGTAAACGCAAATGTTCTGAAAGTGGCTTCTTGTATCGGACCATTTGCTCTGACCGTATAGTATTGGTACAAAGTCTTCTGTCTCTTTTATAATTTATTTTTTTAATGGGTTCTTGTTCAGGTGGCCTACATTGATCAGAGCCTGTAAGCTATTTGGGTTTAAAGGGCGAATAAACTGCAATGGTCATATAGCGTCCGTAACAAGTTTATTCGTGAAGTTTCAGTAGTAAAATCTGGTGAAGCAGTGGCATGCTGAGGTGTGTAACTGCATACTGTTTCAGTTAAAACATATTTTCACTGTCAGCTGGCTAGGAGATACGATGTGGTGGTGCGTTTGACAAATAGTCCCGTTAGGGCGCTTATCTATCCCACGCGTCTCGGTTCTCAGGTAAGTTCATCGATACGGGCGGGGACGAGTGAGGAACTCGTAGTCTGGCCCCTCACCAGTAGACTAGGCCGCCGAATCATCGCACTCTCCCACCACGGAAAGGTGGTGCATCGTAGGCTATGGTCAGAGTCCGTGCCCCTGCAACTATCACAATCGACTTCAGTCCAAGTTCTTACAAGGCCGCAAATTAGTACCCGGTAAGGGCATGACGCATAATTTTTATTATTTGTGGTCAAGGCATCTAATCGAATAAGTATAAAACTGTGAAAAGTAGGAAGTTATCTTCAGCCGTTTTCGAGATATGGCCCGATAACAAGAGTTCCATGCCCTTTGCAGCCGATGCGCTCCTACCCCCCCCCCCCACACACGCACACACTGGCGGTTCGGACGCCGCGCGTGCTCGACCGGGCACGGTGGCCGTCGTTTGGCGCTGGGGAGGAGCAAACAATTGGTCATTGGTTCGAAGTAATGCGTCAATATGATCATTGGGCATTGTTTCGGTTACTATGTCATGTTTTATCATTAAAGTCATTAAAACATGTTTTGTTCGCAATTAGCTGTGACCATGCACAGAGTGCGTCGGGAAACACTCAATAAACATGCTTGGTTATTAGATTTGACTGATTTGCTATCTTGCACACTCCTCTATTACATGACGCAGACAACTTTGCTGTCATTACAGGGTACTGCCAGGACTTCTTCCATCATTTCAAACCGATAGTAAAACACACCTCGTTTCTCTTTTTGAAGAACCTTTGTTGGTTTGGTGGAACATTTTCCATCCGGTTTTCCCTCACAGTACCGGTGGCACGGGTGCCACGATTCCTGAGCTCGGGAGCAGCGCCCGATACGTGAATATATTGTATATACGAATAATACGTGACCTCTTGGGACTGAAATGACACTTATCGTGTCGAATACCACTTTCGTTCCCATAGGCATGTCCCGCCACTGAAGGCGCTGCTCCTTTCCACACAGTACATCTTACCCACACAACGTTCACTGTTTGTAGCCGAATCAGATGGGCATGGGCATCAGTAAATTTGGTACCGCCAAACTTCGGCGGCGTTCAGCGCGCGCGGGTTGTATATGTCATGCAATTTGGCATCGTATGTCGTGTCGACTGCCCCTGGCATAAGCACTGCCAATAATAAATAACATTCCCGGAAAAATAGCGATTATCAAGGGTAACCTCTATATCATTATGTTTGCCGACTTTAGACTCTAACAAATACCCCACCCTTCTCACAAACTAATAAGAAGCTGACACAATACGGTCAAAGTCTTGCCGACGTAGGAATGTCATTCAACTGGCTCTCACTATAGGAACACTACCTAAAATTTACTCTCGACACATGGTGCCAAAAGGTCCCACTGGTCCTTAACGGGTTGAGACAAACTTAACCTTGCACTGGCATTGTCACAATTCAACTGGAGTCTAAGCGTATACAAGACCGCTAATCTCGACCAACTCAACCTTGCTCCATGTTTCCTGGGAGGAGGAGGCATGTTGCCGCTGCCGAAGTACCGTTAGTGGAAGCTCGGTAAATGCATTGAAATATTCCGTACTGATTGTGTGTTTGACGCTGATCCGATCTGATGGCAGATAGGAACAGAAAGGACGCCAGATGTTTCGCGAGACAAGAACTTGATCCAGATAAAGTGGTGTTGGGACTGATTTAACTCGCTTTGATCTTATGTCAGATGGAGAACGTTGCCTGACCTCACATCAAGTGCAGTCGGTGTCGACATATCCGACCTCATGTCAGCTAACGGGACTGATGCCCAACTTAGCTGAGCCCTGGCCTGAAGGCGTGGTCATATCTCATATTATGCCTGAGCAGCAGCTCCCCTGAGCCGCGGCCCGACCTGAGACCAGGTACAAAGCACTGACGACCTGTCTCGATCTCAGGTCCGGCCCGGGCTGTGATGATGCGGGCGCCGAGAGTGACGAGGACGATGTGCTGTTCCTGGATGGCGCCGGCGCTCGTCCTGATGTGCGAGACGACTTCGCTGAGCCGCTGTACGGCCTGATCGCCGAGGTGAGCCTCATGGACCCAGCATGATCGCCGAGGTGACCCTAATTGACCCGGACTGATGGCTGAATGGACCCCACTCACTCCAGACTGATCGCTGGGGTGGGTCCCACTCACCCCACTCTGCCGCCGATGTAAGCTCACTGCTTTGCTCCTCGGTCCAACCTGATCATTATGGCAAACAGCACCCTCATCCCTCGCAGTCTCATCATCACGTTCGGCGTCGGCCTCGGCCATATTTTGTTTGGGAGCGGCGGTGGCGCCTCGTAATGGTCGCAGGCTTGGGACACGGTTATTTGGAAGAATTAACATGTTAAATCAGTATTTTTTGGGGGCATAAATCCGTTTGAACGCAACTTGTCTCATTGTGTCTGACAAGTATTTATCATATTTCATCAGCCTACTGTGGTATTTGGGTTTACCATTTCGCACCCCAATATCCCGGTCCAACCATCACATTCCCAGCTACATCAAGCATGTAGCACGAAAGAGCAAAATTACTCCCAGTTGTCGATGTGCCACACTACCACCTGGTGCGTTCCACTACAGATCGACCAATGCACTTCACTGCATAAATGTTGAGTGAGACAACAATTAGCTTGCAGAGTAGTCTTTGGCTCCGAACACGGCTGTGAACTTTTGACCCCGATTTCACCAACGGTTTTTGAACTACAGCGTTCGGCATTATTGCTAGGTGAAACACCATGACTTGATGATGGATATCTTGCCGAAAAGAACCTAAGAAGAAAAAGGACGAACGGAAACATTCCCAACATAAAATGTTCATATTTCTGACATTTGACCTCGCGATCTCATTACATCGTGACGTCGTAACCTCCCGTGGCGTAGCCCATCAAAATTGATGAATTTCGCTGCGGAAATAAAAGTGGGCGTGATTTCGCTGATTAGTGTGACCGTTCTTCGTCACAGCGAGCGGGCCGCGCGCGGCGCTGTGACGAAAAAGGCGGCAGTCGGTGCTGTGGATGACTTATGAATGGATTCTGCATCAAAACAGATCAGGGGGAGCTGGATATATCTGATTGTAAAGATTAAACTTCACTGAAGGACTGATCGCTCCACTTTCCTTTGTCTGTGATCCACCTTTCACAGTGCTATGAATCATCATTCGAATAAATTGGTGCATGCACTAACAACACAAATAGCTTCGCATGCCATACATCCCTGTTGTATTAGTCAATCCAAGTTTCCTGTTCCTTTTCGTTACCTCAAGGCTCTGGCGGGAAACTGGATTATCAGCAGTAGGGACAACCTATTAACGAGGGCGACACGAGCCGGCGGCGATCGTCGCATGGCGCGGGGGAGGGCTGCACGGGGCGGAGACGGCCGGCGCACGGTGAGGGTAGAGAACACGAAGAGCGAGACAGGACAGGGGGGAGGCCGCCGAGACAAGGCAGTCGGCGGCGGACCTGGCGGGACGGCCCGAAAAAGAGTGGTTTGCGTCTGCAAGTTGTGCCCACTTTCGCCTGTGAAGTGTGATATTACCTGCGTCGGTGTGATCGGGGTAAGAGTTCGAACATGAAGACTCGCGCTTCCACCAAAGGGCATTTGGTTCCTTCTGAACTGAACAAACTGACTGCCTACGAGAATTGACGTTCTGAATTATTTGAGTAAAGTGAATAGAGACTCATGCGTTGCGAACAAAGGTTGAAAGAGAGGCTAGTACCCCATATAAAATTTGTCGCGGAAAGTGTTATGTAGGTCAAAGCGCTGGTGAAGGAATACCAATTTTGTTGAGGGCCTTCGAGTCGAACATATGGTTCGAGAAACTTGCGATACATGAAAACTGCTGGAAGGGGGTCGGCATCACCAGGTGTACGTCCGTCCGGTGATGAATGGTTTTGAAAATTGTTTGGATATAGCCAGCTGCAAATGTGCTGATATCGATAGCTGCAAATGTGCGATGGCCGACAAAGTGCCACGAATGGAGTTTCCTTTTGTCCAAGACCAGAGAGGACCTCGCCAAATGCAAATCGGCACCGCAGATATCCGTGAAATCCACTCGTCGACGCGCCATGGACGAAAGGAGGCGTCTGACCGCCGAGAGGGTCACATCACCACAACTGGACCTTCTGGAATGGCCCAGCCAGATTCTAATTCAGACCAAGATTCCGCCACAGATTCATCATCGCTCACATCTGTAGTCAATGAGTCAGAGTATGGGGTGAACAGTATCAATAGACGAATCCGCTAAATACGGTCAGCAGCAGATCGGTACGGAGTGTCTAATCTGTGCGTGTGCTGCGATCATAACGGTTTCAAGTGACATTGGTCGGATTACGGACGATATGGACTCGTATAGTGGATAGCAAAAAGTATTGCGAGCAATCGATCGGATTAGAAGAGAGGTAGTAGCCCAGAGCCAGGCGACTCCTCGGCGCAGGTCGTGTATCTGGTCTTTACTTCGACGGTAGAAAAGACGACACGCTTATGACAGCCAGTTCAAAGAAGACGGAAGAGCACATTGTGGTTGTGTCCGAGCCAGACAGTGCATATTTAGGACATTTTACCCCACAGACTGGGAAAGCGGAGGACATTTTTCAGGACCTGAACGCCGTGGCATATGAGTTTGGTGCGGATGTTTCTGGTGCTTAAGCTGTGACGGCACGAGAGTTAATATTGCACAAAAGGTGGTGTTATCCGTTTGTTTGAGTTTCGACAAAACGCCCCGTCCACTGTTTTGTGTGCCAACTTCATGCAAATGAACTTTCTAATCTTTCGTGCAGTATTTAGCCAGTTAGGATGGAGTCACAACAGGACCTAAGTCGTTTAGCGGGGCTGAGTAGCCGGGCTGCTGCAGGCACAGTAGTAACCTTTCCAGTGGTCGATTTTGAGCCAATCGATGGCAGAAATGTTTCAGAAATGACGCAGGAGATTCTCAGTGACCTAAGTTCAGATCAGGCTATTCTGTACAGTCTGGCGCGCGTAAAAATCAGATGGGCTGTATCTCAGATAGAACTCCTTGAGCAGCGTTTTGGCTCTGAACATCTTTTGTCCATTTAACCCCCTTTTGGGTGATATTATATGCCGTCTTACCACTATGCACAACACGAGACGACGGACGATTTTGTGTTGGCTTCCTAGCCACGCTGGTATTTCCGGAAACGAGCTGGCGGATGCTGAGGCGAAACGAGCAGCGAACGCGCTGTGCACTAGGTTACTGCCACTCCCTGCTACGGACCACAACGTTGAGGTATCCAGCTTCCTCCTAGACAAGTGGCAGGCAATGTGGGACTCGACGCCGGCGAACAAACTGCGAGCCATCAAACAACGTCTGAGTCCATGGAGATCATCCCTTCGCAAGCGTAGACGAGAAGAGGTTATACTGTGCCGCCTCCGCGTAGGGCATACTTTTGCCACTCAAGGGCATTTGCTATTCGGTGGCGACAAACCTCTATGCTCAAGATGTCGCACATCACTGGCAATTCGCCATGTTTTAATATCGTGCCCTCCTTTCGCTGACGAGCGTAGACGTCATTTTGGATTTGTACAGTTAGATTCACTTAGTGCCGCCGTCAGATACTTCTTGCAATGTCCAACATGGACGACTTATGGACTTCCTTTCTAAACCGTCGTCATGGGCGATATATGGCTAAATGCTGATATGCACCGCATGATAAATATTTAGCACAATATCACCATATAGGCTATGCCCACAATGGGAGACTTGATGCTTCCTCCAACTGCATTTCGATGACTATCTAGCTATGGGCACAATATGACCATTGTTGTCGCCGAGCCCTAAAGCCCAATAACATAATCGTCTTTAAGACTCGACAAATATCAAGATTAAAGAATATATATCCATGCCCACCTTGCCATAAGATTCCTCGCCTAGCGGTTTGTTTCATTGCGCGTCTCAGGTCTAAAGTGTCCAACTCAGTTCAGGTTTAATGAGAACACTTGGTACCTTTTTAGTCAGATGGAGAGGCCGTCGATTGCTCGGTGGCTAAGCTAGCATCTGGCATGCCAGAGGTACAGGGTTCGACTCTCCGCGGTGCCCGCCCTTCCTGCCAGAGTGACGGCGCCGTGTGGCCCAAGCTGCTGAGTGCGTCGCAAATCCAGTCACAGGCTTTACGTTATTATCTGGCTTTACGTCTGGCTTTTGCTTTGTAAAGTCACCTAAAGTTATTAGATTCGTCCAGGCCTGACACCCCGAAACCGGAGGTTGGACCTCCTTGGACACCGATCCGGTACGACAATCCCGCCAAGTCGTTAGAAGCTGCATGTCCCGCCGTGACCGTCTCCGCTTGAATTGTGCCGAGCCTGAGCCGCTCCCCGATGCCTCCATGACCCTAGCCGACCGCCGGACCGCACCGTGACCCCGACACGGCCGCCAGGTGTTCGACCTGTCCGGCAAGTGGCTGCGCAAGACGCTGATGACGTTCGTGCAGATCACGTACGGCCGCACCATCAGCCGCCAGATCCGCGACACGCTCTCGTGGTGTTTCTCCGAGCCGCAGCTGCTGTTCTACGTCAGCGCGCTGCGGGAGGCCGGCTGGCCGGACGGCAAGCTGGCGCCGCCGCGACGGCCGCGCTCGCCGCAGGAGATGGAGCGCACCAGGTGAGCCCGCCGGCCGGCTCTGACCTCACCGGGCCTGGCACGACCCGGCCCCACCAGACCTGACCTGGCACGACCTGACACCGCCAGACCTGACCTGGCACGACCTGACACCGCCAGACCTGACCTGGCACGACCTGACACCGCCAGACCTGACCTGGCACGACCTGACACCGCCAGACCTGACCTGGCACGACCCGGCCCGGCCAGACCTGACCTGACTCGTACCAGGTGAGCCCTTCGGCTGGGTCTGACCTCACCGGACGGGTCACGACCCGATCCCGCCAGACATGACCTGACTCATACCAGGGGAGCCCGCCGGCCGGGTCTGACCTCACCAGGCCGGGCACGACCTAACCCGACCTGACCCGACCGGGCCCGGCCTGACCTGACCGGGCCCGGCCTGACCTGACCGGGCCCGGCCTGACCTAACCGGGCCCGGCACGACCTAACCCGACCGGGCCCGGCCCGACCTGACCGGGCCCGGCCTGATTGGAGAAGGCATCAGCCCATATTGTCAGCCTGGTCTACTCCACACGTATTGTGTTTGGATGTTGCGTGGTGCAACTTGCGTCACTCTAAGTTAACTGGTGGCAAATTTACCAGGCATTAAGGACCGGCATGGCTGCGCCGCTCAACCATGTCGCCTTTACGTTAGTTGGATCGGCAAACTGGCGCGGGACTGGATTGTACTTTAATCTCGTGGATTTGAAGACAGTGGTTGTATTCATCAGAACTGGAAATAATTTGTCGTATGCCGACAATTCATCAGAACTGGAAATAATTTGTCGTATGCCGACAGACTTTCCATCATTTCGAAGTTCATAGTACATGTTTCATAACGTATGAGACGAAGCGTTTCCGATACAGTCATAGCCTCATTCGCATCCAGGGCTGGGTTTTATCGCATTTTGTAATCCTCGGTGTGAGGAGGATATTTCTCGATCAAACAAATTGGAAGATATTTCTTTTGTCTTTGACACACAAAAGTGCTGTTACACACTTGCAGAATAGGAACTTAACACAGAACAGGGAATTTTCACGGTTTCATTGTAGCAACAGCGCCATTAAACCATCCATGAAGATAAAGGAGAGGACAGTTTTCTCCATGCTATGGATGACAAGGATCTGCAATGAAGTGTTTTACATCCCTGTCAATGACTATGCAAGAGGCTTTGCTCGTTCTTTTTTTCGTTTTTGAATTCGGGCTAATTATTGCTGGAGAAAATGCAGAGGATGAGAAACGACAGCCCTTGGTGAATCGCATGGCAAAGGAGTTATTTGTTACTGTTTTTTGTTGCTAAGCAGCATTATTTAACCATCTCGGAGGAAGGATGTAATTATTTTCCAGTCGGCGTTTTTGTTGTTGTATGACAAAACATTTCCACACATCCGTTCTATCGTCTTTGGCCTGGTTCGTAGTAAGCGACCTGACCGGAACGCTCGTACACCAGCTGTTCTGTGAACGGACGTCCCGGAACAGCTGATCTGTGTGAGTGTTGTGAGTGAGACCTGGGTCCGTGCGGCAGGGAGGAAACCCGAGAGCTGCTGGTGACCAGCGTTCCCGAGCTGCTCACCAACCTGCTGGGCGTGCACAACTCCAGACTCGGCATGGTCAAGGTGTTCGAGACGTTGCAGGATGTGCGCCTCAACAAACACCTCTTCTACACAGTCCTCGAAGCGTTCATACCGGAACTTTTTCCGGAAATACGCAGCAAGCCCAAGACGGGCGTCTGAGCGCCCACCGCAGACAACTGCGGATCCGTCAGAAGATCCACCATACGACTAAAATAGGACGACCGAAGATCCACCACACTGCGGATCTCTGGGATGGATCCGCCACACTGCGGATCTATTGGACGTATCCTTGGATCTGAGTATCAGTCATACTGTGGGTCTACTGGACAGATCTGTCAATTTGACTATCCGTCATACTGCGTGATGTATTGGACGGATCCGCCAGGCTGAGAATCCGCCATACTGTGGGTCTGTTGGACGGATCCGTCCAATATACTGTACTGTGAGTATCCGTTATACTGTAGATATACTGGGCTCATCCACTGCTGATCTCGCGTGCAGTGTTCAAGGCTGCAGGAAGGGGATACAGTGCGCTGCGTACTGGCTATGCCGGCTGTGTTGTCGGTGTGATAGCTGTGCTGGCTGTGTGGTGTTGGCTCAGTCGCCAGGGCCGCCGGAATATTATCTGCCCTTTATGGTTCGGTACAGCTGCAGGTGACTATTTGTCTCGGTGAATACCTGCCAAACCGACCATAAAATCGTATTATTTTGTGGCCAAAATCGTGGATACCTTTCGCCACGGTATTTGGTGCCGCCGTTGCTGTTGTATCCTGTGTTGTTGCCTGGCGAAGAAGTCGCTTCAGATTTGGGCATCCATGAGGCATGGTGGGTACAAAATACCTCGACTCATAGTACCTTAGTCCATGACGTAACCTCATTATAATGCAACCTCAACAGTCCGTTATGATGTTACTTGAGCAGTTTGTTGTTATCTCAACAGATGGTCCTGATGTGACTCCAGTGGTCGGTTGACGCGACATCAGCAGTCGGTTGATGTGGCCTCGGCGGTCGGTCATGGTGTGATCTCAGCAGTCGGTCAAAATGTCATGTCTGGTCAATCTCGGCGACCAGTCGGGTCAGAACCTCAGGGTCAGTGACTGCCGTGGTGGGCCGCAGCGGTCCGCACAACCCACCGGTCACCGGATCGTTATATGAACCAGCCAAGATCACAGGCTCGTTATCGGAACCAACCAGTCATAGCAGTGTTCAGGTACATTAACAGGTAATGTGCTGCGGCGATGTGTTCCCAGGTGAATTGTTGGAGGTCAGTGTCTCTGCCGTGTGACCTGTTTTGTGCTGTTGGCCCTGTGATTGCTTATATTATGTTGCTGTACGACCATTTGAGAGTTTATCTGAGTATGTATTGAAAGTCAACTTCGGAGATGTGATCTGAAACGTTTAGACGCTTACCTGTTGCACTACGTTCTCATTGTCGAATCAGGTCATGAGAACATGTACCACTAAATGCTGATTTCAATATTGCCGTGCTTTACTTTATATCACTTTACTTTACTTTATGCTTTATCGTGTATCTCACTATAAGTGCGGTACGTGATGTTATGAAGCATGTAGTGGGCGTATATTATGTGTCGACAAATACAGGCAGACGGCGCATGCTACCACCTGGTGGACCAAGCTACCGGAGGCCGATCCATGTCACGAGTTTTGGGTTCGATTCCTGGTGGCTCCGAGACCACATTCCGGTAGTCACCGGGAGAACTCAGACAACAAATGTTTTGGTGGGAATATGATGAATTAAGAGATGAAAGCCGATTACCAGATTGCCGCACAAATGGCAGATACAGCCGTATTTTGGCCCATCCTACTGATAGCTGCCACCTGCAAGGTCATATTCCTTCATATAATGCGTGCAAAATTAGTGTATCGCAAAACTGGCGAAGAAAGGTATGATAGTTATCAAGCTTATGGAGGTGTCATGATAGGTGTCAGGCTGTCTGTTAAAACTTCGTTTTTTTATTTCAAAATTTAAATAAAAACTTCGTTTTTTAAATTTAAGAATTGTGAATTTTCAAGTTTCCTTAATTTTCCTTTTCCAATGGGTAGAACAGACTGAGAAACGCTGCTGGAAGTCAACTTGGCCTAATAAAAATGTTTACTTTAGCCAGAATCCTGTATTTGAACTGCAATTTGGTAACTACGCAAAATTTACATGCAGTAAAAAACGAAAAAAGATACAAATTCCACTCGTACGTTTTGTTGCATCCCTAAAGATAAGGAAACGCTGAAAGTTCCATTAAAATTTATATCCGTTAAAGCGTGACGACTGGTTGAACTTTTTTGGAGGTGACCTCACTTGACCTTAACTATCTCGTTGACCCTACATGACCTGACTGCAAAATTTTGAAAGAGCTTGCCAAACTGATGTGGGAAAGGGTATGCCAAATTTGGGCACGCTGCCGCGCGCCGTTCGTCCACTATCCGCGAAAAACCTGAGGGGGGCCGTTGAAGATCCCCCCCAAGACCGGACGGGTTAATAGTTACTCGTGAACGATCCGACGCCCGCCTGGTGTTTTTTTTCATCAGGGTAGCTGTGATATTTTATTGTCGAGATTGATGGTTGGTATTGACTCGGTGGATGAATCTGTGCCACTGAGGGCTTAGTCTGAGCGATGTCCGGCGGACCGGCTATCGCCAAACGTTGGCAATGTGTCGAGGCACAGTGACTGACGGGAGGTGGCGTGGCGTTCGCCAAAGGTGAAGCTCTGCCACTATAGAATGGCTGAAACCTCCACCCCAACCCCTACACACACTTTCTGGTCTAAACATGGCACGCTATGGAGCAATTCCGAAGTTTTTTTCCTCCTTTTTTGTCCCTGGGAAACTAACCTAAATTGTCAATCGGACGAGGTGGGTGACGGTGACCTTGGAACCAGCACTCATATGCTTCCGTCGAGCAACATGATGCTGATAAGGTACTGGCGGCGCCTTTGAAGCGCCTAATGCAAATTTCGTGGATGGCACGAGAAGCGGTGATCAGACTTTGGGCCCCAGCATGGATTCGGCTTCACACGGTCAGTCTTGGTACCGTGGCTTCATCCTCAGTTTTGCAGGTTCTCGTATTCAAACAAAAGGCTTTACAATTAACCTGAGGCTTTGGTCCTGGCCTGACATCTGGTGCGAATCGATAATGTAATCGATAATGATAATGGCTTGGTATCATGTAACGATGCCAATATTTTGCCTTTAAACGCAATGCGACATATATTCTTGTGGATGGTTATCAGCTGGACAAATCGGAAAGCTACGGTTTTCTTCATTTTTTCTCACGACGGTAAGCAGTGGTTCCGTTATTCTCCGGCACCGTGGGTAATTTTTGTATATAAATAGGATACTGGTCGCTTGCGACAAGAGTGAGCAACTATAGGTGCTAACAATATAAGCCGAGGCTTCCTTTAAAACAGTACCATCTTTCTCCGGCGATGATAATTTTTCCACAGTCATGATTCAGCTCATGTATTAATGTCATCTCACCGTTTATTTCGAAGCACATTGTGTCAGTCCCGCCCTTCTTGGAAATCATATGTGCTTGTGCACGATCATGGACACGTTCATTAACGCCAACGCACCGAACTGGCCATCGGAATCTGGAACGTGGGAGAACAATTCTGATGGTGGCTGGGTTCCTGATCTACCTCCTGCTTCTAGGCTCCTTCGCTTATTCTTGTATTCGTGGCGGTGTGTTGATCCCGTCACGCACCGACCGAGCTATCGTCTGGAGTTCAGCCCGAGCATGTTCATCGTCTGAAACAAAGCATCGTGGCAATCGTCTGTCTAACCAGGCAGAATCCTCAGCTATAAACAACACCGCCGGTGCAGTCTGCTCAGCGCGGCCACCAGGTGGTTGACGGTTCTGACCGTGACCAGCAGCAGATGGACGGTGCTGACCGTGACCAGCAGCAGATGGACGGTACTGACCGTGACCAGCAGCAGATGGACGGTACTGACCGTGACCAGCAGCAGATGGACGGTACTGACCGTGACCAGCAGCAGCTGAACGGTACTGACCGTGACCAGCAGCAGCTGAACGGTACTGACCGTGACCAGCAGCAGATGGACGGTACTGACCGTGACCAGCAGCAGATGGACGGTTTGACCGTGACCAGCAGCAATGGACGGTACTGACCGTGACCAGCAGCAGATGGACGGTACTGACCGTGACCAGCAGCAGATGGACGGTACTGACCGTGACCAGCAGCAGATGGACGGTGCTGACCGTGACCAGCAGCAGATGGACGGTACTGACCGTGACCAGCAGCAGATGGACGGTACTGACCGTGACCAGCAGCAGATGGACGGTACTGACCGTGACCAGCAGCAGATGGACGGTTCTGACCGTGACCAGCAGCAGATGGACGGTACTGACCGTGACCAGCAGCAGATGGACGGTATTGACCGTGACCAGCAGCAGATGGACGGTACTGACCGTGAACAGCAGCAGATGGACGGTATTGACCGTGACCAGCAGCAGATGGACGGCTCTGACCGTGACCAGCAGCAGATGAACGGTACTGACCGTACCAGACATGGACGGTACTGACCGTGACCAGCACAGATGGACGGTATTGACCGTGACCAGCAGCAGATGGACGGTACTGACCATGAACAGCAGCAGATGGACGGTACTGACCGTGACCAGCAGTAGATGGACGGTACTGACCGTGACCAGCAGGAGGTGGACGATACTGCCAATGACCATAAGCAGATGTACGGTACTGACCGTGACCAGCAGCAGATGGACGGTACTGACCGTGGCCAGCAGCAGATGGACGGCTCTGACCGTGACCAGCAGCAGATGGACGGTACTGCCCGTGACCATCAGCAGATGGCAGTGTTGACCGTGACCAGCAGCAGATGGACGGTATTGACCGTGACCAGCAGCAGATGGACAGTGTTGACTGTGGCCAGCAGCAGATGGACGGTATTGACCGTGACCATCATCAGATTGACGGTACTGACCGTGACCAGCATCAGATTGATGGTACTGACCGTGACCAGCATCAGATGGACGGTACTGACCGTTACCAGCAGCAGATGGACAGTGTTGACCGTGACCAGCAGCAGATGAACGGTATTGACCGCGACCAGCAGCAGATGGACGGCTCTGAGCGTGACCAGCAGCAGATGGACGGTACTGACCGTGACCAGCAGCAGATGGACGGTACTGACCGTGACCATGAGCAGATGGACGGTACTGACCGTGACCATGAGCAGATGGACGGTACTGACCGTGACCAGCAGCAGATGGACGGTACTGACCATGACCAACAGGGAACGGGCAGTGCTGCCCATGACCAGCGTGTCTGTCCATAATCAGCGTACCCGCCCATGACGGGCGGTACTGACCGTAATCAGGACGAGTTTGGCGGTGCGGGCCGTCTCCGGCGCCGCCTGGCGCAGCTGCGACAGCTGACGGCCGGCGTCCGCGGCGTTCTGCAGCCGCCTGTCCAGGAACGCCCACGTCTCGGCCAAGTCCTCCGAAGTGTCGGTCAGCAGCCGCAGCTCGGTGGCCTTGTACACCGCCGCCAGCGTGGCACGTTTCGTGTACCAGTTAAACTGCCGACGGAACGCCGACATTGTGAACCGTAGCCAAGCTGTCCACGTAGAACCACGAAGAACTGAGGGCGAGGTAAGCACCTGATTCGCCTACCTAGATACCTACGAGGGCAGGTCTGCACCTAGTGCCAAGTTTGTTTGTACCAAGTGTATTTCTGTTAAGTAAGTAGTATGCAAGCAGGGGTCCAGATGCTGGGCGAGCGCACGGCGTAAAAAGCGTGAAGAAGAATGAAAATTAATAAAGAATACCATGCTTTGTGATATTATACCGCATATGTCCGAGGTGACCGATACCGCGACAGAACATGGCTTGGGTAAAGATTATGTTGATCAAGTCGGTAAGGCGTTTCCATCAATAAAAGATTATATCAAGCCAGGCGTTTCGCCTATGATAGACGTTTAGGATCAGACTGGTGTAGCTTGTGCTGCGATGAAATGAATGCTTGGTATGCACAAAATGATTCGGTTGAGCTGGGACAGATCCCAGCGGAACCGCTGGGAGGCAAAAATATCCATCCTGATGCTTTTTTTTCAGAGTAGTTTGCGAATCGCCGATGCGATTGGACACGTATTTGGTTCACCATTGCATAATTGGATGGCGGATCGCCTTGCAATAAAATATTGTCGGGTAACCCTGATACTTGAGGCAGACGATGTCAAAGTCAGGTCTTGGGTTCCGAGAAGTGTTTTTAGGATAATCTTGGAAGATAAAATATAGCTTTACTAGTACGCAAGAAATCGTGCACCAATGGATAGGTAACTTAACCAAAACAAACCATTTTTATTTGGGCGTCACATACAATGTTAATGCGGGCATCAGGGGATACCCAGTAAAGAAAGAAAGCGAGTATGTTCCTGATGCCATTCAATAACTGAAATATGCGCCCGAGACAAGCCGAGGGTCGGGTCAGATCAGAATGACTGGCTCTGGACGGCACCGGACTGGGTCGGGTCAGGTCGGATCATGCCGACTGGCTCTGGATCGGGCCGGGCCAGGCCTCTGGTTCTGCACTGGGTCGGATCAGGCCGACGGCGCCCGTCCTCACGTCCGAGGAGCGGTCGCCGGCGTAGTGCCACACGTCGTCCAGCAGGGCGGCCAGGTTGGCCAGCGAGGTGGGCAGGTTGTGCGGCAGCATCAGCAGCGCCAGCGCGTCCGGCCACTGCGCCAGGTACGGCGTCACCATGCGAAGGCGCCGCTCCACCGCCCAGCGCACGAACTGCTGCGTGTTGAAGCGCTGCATCCTGCCGCCGGAGTCGTGCCACGTCAGAGGCGTCACGGAGCTGGCACCGGGCTGTCACGGAGTGTCATCAACTGTCACGCACTTCCGGAACTGTCACGGAGCTGTCACCGGAACTGTCACAGAGCGTCCGGCCACTGCGCCAGGTACGGCGTCACCATGCGAAGGCGCCGCTCCACCGCCCAGCGCACGAACTGCTGCGTGTTGAAGCGCTGCATCCTGCCGCCGGAGTCGTGCCACGTCAGAGGCGTCACGGAGCTGTCACGGAGCTGTCACCGGGCTGTCACGGAGCTGTCACCTAACTGTCACCGAGCTGTCACGGAACTGTCACGCAGCTCTCACGGAGCCGTCACCGAGCTGTCACGGAACTGTCACGCAGCTCTCACGGAACTGTCACGCAGCTGTCACCGAGCTGTCACGGAACTGTCACCAAGCTGCCACGGAACTGTCACAGAGCTGTCACCGAACTGTGCCCGATCTGTCACTGAGATGTCGTCGAGCTGTCACGGAGATGTCACTGAGCTACAACAGAGGGCTGGTACAGACATCAAGGCCATTAAAGCGCCGTCACAAAATACCACGGAGCATTTAGGGAATTGCTACAGGTGTACTACATGGCCATCAGAAGGCTGGCGGATCGCTGACGTCCTCTATATTCGCGACATCTAACGGTGCCGAATGCAAGCCGGAGTCTAATCGCGGGTAGTTTTAATATTGTTCTTCTGAGCATCAATTGTAATCATATGAGATACGCAGTATCCTTCCGTTAGCCTATAGTACGGTAATGTATTTACACCAAAGGCCTGGCATATACGCTCTTCAGATTATACATTTCTCCGAAACCCAAAGTAGTTACAAATGCAGTCTTCAATCGGTATACCGGTCACGGCAGGAACCATTCACAAATATCGCTGGCTTCGTTCGTTCACGTTTCGCTCGTTCACGAACACGAATATTTTATGCAATGTGTGATGTAAAAATGTGTGATCAAAGTAGGTGTAATAATACGTAATAGCACGCTTGACACGGTATTGTCCACTATGCAAAATTATCATCCACAACCGCAGACAATTCTAGATAGATTAATTGCCCCAAATTTAATCCATTACATCCTTTCCAGCGCAAGCAGTTTAATGCGGTTAGATCAATCAGCGCCCCACGCCACATAGTGATGGCACGTGCTCACAGAACAGTCTCTGGGGCTTATTACGAGTCACTAACTTGATAAAAAGTTGTGAAGTTTTTTTTCCAGCTGGTAGGCGCTGCTAAAAGGTTTTATTATCTCTCATGAGTTGAGAAGCTGCCGGGTGTGGTGGAACCTCCTGGGGGACCGGTGTGAGCAAAGAAAGTTGGTGGGAGATGCTGGCAATTGTGGGAATTCTGACGGCTTCTGGGGCTTGGTGCGAGTTTCTGGGGCTAGTGAGAGTTGCTAGGAGCTGCAGCTAGGGACTGGGTCTGCTGTGATCTGCTGGTAGCTGCCGGGAGTTGGTGAACACTCACGTGTCCGCCGTCGATTCTGCGTGGCGTCGATCGGCCATGTCAGCCGCCAGCTGGGCGTTGCAGCCGATGTAGAAGTGGTTGACCAGCTCCACTCCTCCGCGAGGGAACATGCCGTGAGACACGTCCGGCAGGCCGAGCGACTCGGCACCTGACCGTGCACACAACACGCTCGTGACGGCACACGGGGACCGAGGCGCTGGGACACGTGCACCGTCGTTATGGGACATATGGCAGTGAGAGTACACGGACTGAGGTACTGGTGCACAGTTACCGTTATGGTGGAGTACGGAGAACACACAATGGTGCATGCACAGGTCGAGGCCAATGTAAGTACGCATATCGG
Organism: Imbricaverruca yamaguchii; assembly: GCA_034440575.1. Classification (NCBI taxonomy): domain Eukaryota; kingdom Metazoa; phylum Arthropoda; class Thecostraca; family Neoverrucidae; genus Imbricaverruca; species Imbricaverruca yamaguchii. The sequence continues at coordinate 3,135,052 of JAOTOL010001652.1, read as the reverse complement.
CGCAGGATAATACTTCGTGGAATTACATTACCGAAAGTACCTTCCGAACTATGAATTTATCACGTACATGAATACGTTAACAGCGTGAGACGTACACAAGTACACGCAATTTGAGCGCTGGAAGTGTATGAAAAGCTGCAGATTTCCCGTCATCATTTGCTTTGTCATTTGCTCCTTATGAGATGTCTCGGTGTGCTGAATCGATATTTGCTCATAAGCTGATTGAATTCAAAGCATAAGATGACCTGTATATCATCGCCAGCTCATATTCGTAATCTGCGCATCGTCACCAGCTTCTGTCCATGACCTGTATATCGTCACCAGCTCGTGTCCGTGACTTGTATGTTATCACCAGCTTGTGTCCGTGATCTGTATATAGTCACCAGCTCGTGTCCATGACCCGTATATCGTCACCAGCTCATACTCGTGACCTGGATGTCATCGCCGGCTGGTGAGGAGCAGGAGCGGGCCTGCCGGTGAGACCACTGACCTGCAGCCAGAGTGTCGGCGCTCCAGCCATGCTCAGGCACCAGCGGCAGGCTGGCCTCCAGGATCCTAGTACGCAGCTCGTGCTCCGACTCCGTACGGTGCGACCCTTGACCTCCGTCAGCCGAACGAGGGGTGGGCTCGTCACCGTCGGCCGCAGAGGCGGTCTCAGCCGGGCCGGTTCGTGCCGACGCAACACACAGGCGCCGCCGACTGGAGACATCGAGACGAGCCGGCAGACGGCGCTGAGCTGGCGCGCGGACCAGCACTGCGCTACCGCTCGTGTATCCAGCATTCCAGGCTGCAACACAGAAGACAGTGTGCCGCTGTAATAATGACATGTAAACAGGGCCCAGATGTGGCAGATCGAGGCGCGGCGGAGTAGGGAAAAACAGTCGACTTTAGAACAGGTCCAGGTGACTTAATACTTAGGTGTGAGTTGTTATCTGCGATTTTTTGCTTCTCCGGCACATTTACACTTACGACCTTTGCAACCGAAAACCATCAGCATAATTTACACATAGTAGCTTCTGCCTAGCTTGAGTAAACTAGATCTCGATAAAGCAACTTTAAGTACAACACAAATGCCACATTTTGCACACAACTTACCGTAGGGAGCGCGACATTGTTTTAAATTGCATTTAGGAAAACCACATTCCAAAACCATGGTGGCTGTTATCCTGTTATCCCACCCATTGAAATCAGTGGGATAATAAGGAATGGTAGGCGCACAGTGTAGGCGGTGGTGGTGAGAAGGATGAAAGGTTAGACATTCGGACTGGATAAGGGTAGGACGCCGGAATAAGGAAAAAGTAAGCAAATAACCTCAACGCAATGGATAAAGGATGACTTCATGATCGCGATTCAGTTCGCAATGAGTGGTTCTTGGACTTCATATAATTCAAACGCGGATAACACTGCGCTAATGGAATGCATGACGTGTGGCGTGTGTGGTATACACGCCAACGACTTGCATGCCAGTGGCAGCAAGTCGTTGGCTTCTCGTGAAAAAAAATTGATACCGGCCTATTTATCCTGCATACTTACGTACATATTCGTCAGTGACGTGTTTCAAACTTCGCGGAGTTTCTTACGATCCGGTTTCGCCAATCCTCGTAGAAGTATAAATTCAGTACAAATGAACTGTCCATGGCCAGATGAAGAAACCCCCGAACCACGATGGAGATCGATTTTACGGGGAGGGGAAGAGCACAAATTAAAGGGGCACTCTTAGAGAAGGGACAAATTTGGGAAATTCTGGACGTTATATTTTGACTCAACTTGATCAAATCCTGGATCTGCCAGTCATTGTGTGCACCGCTCATGACGAGTATGCGGCTTATATCATCAGAGGTACTACCGCCCACCCAAGAGGTAGCACCGCGAAGCCGGAACGCGTTGCCCAGTCATTTTTTTTTTGCGGAGGGTACCTGGTCGCGAGTGTGATAAAATGGTACCAAAACATTCGCATCCGAACCCGGCGCAACTCCCTCCTGATCATAAAATTTGATCTCCAGTATTTTTGCACTTTGTGATCACCCTGAAAATCGAGTTTCTAAAAAACTAAGAAAATCGGCTTCCCAAATAAAAAGCGGCAGATAACAAAAATACGTAACTTTCTGGGGCCGAAATAAACCTACTATTGTGAAGCCACGATGACTACAAGCATCCAGCTGATACTCTATACATATATAGATAGAAGATTATGCAACACTGAACTGAGCATCGTTCATGATATTGCAAGAAGTATTCTTGACATTATGCTCATTATAACTGAAAGATATAAAATCTCTGAACGGTTGGTTATCTCTTTCAGTTATAATGAACGGAAGGTCAAGTGTTATACGAATAATATATATAGAGGTGCAAGTGGGCAGTTTCACCCAAAAGACGGTGTTGCGCCACCTTCCTCCACTTCATTTTCTTTACACGTTACCAAACAGCAGGTTGCAGGCTGGGAAAACACACATCCGCTGACTCGTGGCGACGCAAAAAAGGAGAATAAAGTGTTATCCGACTGACGTTCGCTTCCAAAATACAATACCGCACATTTGCGATCTCCATGAAGCTTAGGTATTCACATTGTCCTTTTGAACTGCCATAATGGAGCAATTTCAGATTCCTAGTTTTCGAATCGTCGTTCGATGCACCATAACAAAACGCACATAGAGCGCGCCACATCAAGTCTATTTCACCAAAATAGGCGCAGTAAAAAGACCACACTGGCCCGTGGATCATAAGACTCACTGCAGCTAGTGTCATGCTGACCACCGGCGCGCCGAACCAGAAGACACACTGCACACCAAACACCGCCCTGCGAGCCGGCCGACCCACTGCGGATATTGGCCGCACAAGCACGCAGCTGCACCGAGACAACAGAGGGCTGGCAAACACCCTCATCCTCAGTCGGACCGAGACAGGCGCACAAAAGGCAACACTTGATACTGCCCTTCCGACTCAGTCGTACATTCAGTTAGAAAGATGAAAGATCCGCCTTGTGAGAACTACCGACCCGACTGAGGCGGCAGCCGCCGACTCGACCTCGTCGGCAGTGTGAGAAGGACACACGCGCACATGGACCACGGACACGTCGGCACGTCCCAGCAGCGTGGTGCGGCTGTCGCGCACGCGACACGTCACTTAAGCTCGGCTAAAAGGTACGCAGCTTCCCGACAGAGACTGACGCACAGGTCGGAAACGGACCGGCGGGGCAAGAGTGGCCGGTCGTGCAAAGGCAGGCGGGGGCGAGGAGTGCAGAACTACAGCCAGAACAATAGGGAGATGAACAAGGATAGACACAGACCGAGGGAGGAAATAGCAAGAGATATCACCACACAGAGGACAGAGGACAGAGGACAGAGGACAGAGGACAGAGGACAGAGGACAGAGGACAGAGGACAGAGGACAGAGGACAGAGGACAGAGGACAGAGGACAGAGGACAGAGGACAGAGGACAGAGGACAGAGGACAGGGACAGAGGAGAGAGAGAGAGAGAGACAGAGAGAGAGAGAGACAGAGAGAGAGAGAGACAGAGAGACAGAGAGAGAGAGAGAGAGAGAGAGAGAGAGAGAGAGAGACAGAGAGAGAGAGAGACAGAGAGAGAGAGAGAGAGAGAGAGAGAGAGAGAGAGAGAGAGAGAGAGGGGGAGAGAGAAGAGAAAGGATGGATGGTTGGTTATTTGGGCTTAGGGGCGCTTCGACTGCTTCGGTCATACAGCGCCCATGAAAGGATGGATGGAGAGATGTACGGGACTAACTGCGTTGGCTGGCTGCAATAGCGTCTCCCACCCAGCCGAGCACGGTGCCTATCAGGTCCAGCGTGGTGAGCGCCAGTTGCACCGTCTGTCGCTGCTGGTCGGCCGTAAGACCAGCCATCGTCTGTCCACCCACTGTGAGCTCCACCGCAGGCGACGGCGCGCCACCGCCCTCGCACAACTCGCGCACTCGCAGCCGAAAATGGCCGCGCGACAAGTCGAGCGCCGTGCGCAGCGGCTCCAGAAACTCCTCGCGCAGTTGGTCCGTGCGCGCGCGCAGGCCGCACTCGTCGTCGGCGTCCCGCGCCAGCAGGAAGCGCACCAGGTTGAGCGCGGCCATCAGCTGGTTGTGGTTCTCGAGCAGGTCGGTGGTGGCGCCGCTGGGCAGGCGGCAGGCGGCGCGCAGCAGCGGCGACACGGCCGGCGCCGTGAACCACGTACAGCGAGGGCGAGCGGACAGCGCCGCCGCCACCTGCTGCTTCAGCATGCCCGTCACCAGCGCCAGCACGCTCGGGTTGTGGTTGGAGTTGAGCAGGTTGCGGATGATCAGGTAGCGGCCGTGCGTGCAGAAGCGACTCACGTAGTCGGTCAGCAGACGCACGCACAGCTGTCGCTGCTCGGCCACCTGGCTGAACACCGACACGTTGATGAGCGCCGCCGTCAGGTCGGAGTGCGCCGACGCGTCCAGCTGCGACGCGCCCAGCTGGCCGGGCGACAGGCGCGCCAGCAGCGCGCGCAGCAGCAGCGCACCTTTGTGCACGGCGCACTGCTGGCGGCGTCCGCAGCAGGGTGACGCACAGCGGCAGCGAGATGCGCGTCAGGTAGGCCGGGCAGAGCACGGCCGGCGTTGAGGCCAGCGTGACTCGCTCGGCACACAGCAGGTACATGTAGGTGCCCAGCGCTACGGCCGACACTCGCGCCTCCTGTCGCCAGTCGAGGGCGCTCTCGTCGAACGACTCTGCCTCGTGCTGGCCGCCGGCGCGCGCGCCCTTGGCCGGCGGCAGCAGCGCGAACAGGCGCAGCACGTTCGACTGCAGCGCGCTGACGTAAGCCATCAGCTGGTCGGCCGACGCTCGCACGGCCGGCACGCAGTCGCCGCAGGCGGCCAGGTCCAGAGAGGCCAGCGGCCGGTCCAAACACTTGAACAGGTAGCAGCAGAGCAGCTCGCGGGCGCGCACACTGGCGGCGGCCGCGTCGACCGCGTGCAGCGGCGAAATCTCCTCGACGAACGGCTGGAAGAAGGGCGTCAGCGCGTGCAGCAGGTCCGTGTGCCGGCGCACGTCCGGGTCGTGGTACATGAGCAGCCGCTGCCGGCCCTCGAGCGGATGCTGCTGCGGCAGCGGCACAGCCGCCAGGTGCGTGTACAGCGTGCTGACTGCCCACGCCAGTGAACTGCCGCGCTTGGTCGGCTCGCGCAGCAGCACGATCTGCAGCGGGGCCAGCAGCGCCTTGAAGCACACGTCCTCCTTGAACATCTCGGCCTTCTCCAGCAGGCAGATGAGCGCCTCCTTGCGATTGGCGATGCGCGCTATCACCGACAGCACGTGTATGCAGCCGGGTAGCAGCTGGTCGTCGGCGGCGCGATCCATCAGCCGGATCATGACCGCGTCGATCAGCTCCATGGCGTGTGTGCGCACGTCGGCGGGCCGCCTCTGCAGGTAGTCGGCCGCCTCCGTCAGCGAGCCCGCCTCCAGGTGGCCGGCCATAGTGTGCAGAAACGCCGGCCGCTCGCCGCCGTTCACCGCCTGGTCGGTGGTCACGCCCAGCGCGCCCACGTGCGCCATGGCCTTCCCGGCCGGTCTGCCGCGCCCGCGCACACTAGCCTGCAACAGCAATGCGGCGAACCGTGAGCAGGGACGGCGCTTCCCAGACACGCGTGAGCGGGGACGGCGCTTCTCAGACACGCGTGCTCAGGGCCGGCGCTTTTCGGACAAGCGCGAACAGGGTCGGTGCTTCCCAGATACGCGCGGACAGGGCCGGCGCTTCCTAGACACGCGCGAAAAGGGCCGGCGCTTCTCAAACACGCGTGAGCAGGGACGGCGATTCCCAGACACGCGCGAGCAGAGACGGCGCTTCTCAGATACGCGTGCTCAGGGCCGGCGCTTTTCGGACACGCGCGCTCAGGGCCGGCGCTTCCTAGAAACGCGCACAAAAGAGCAGGCGGCGTCCCAGACACCAGCAGACAACGCTTCTAATCTAGGGCCGGCGTTTTTCGAAAAATGAAAGGGCCGTTCTCCCAGCCCGAATAGGGCCGGCGCTTCTCAAACACGCGTGAGCAGGGACGGCGCTTTTCAGACGCGCGCGATCAGGGCCGGCGCTTCCTAGACATGCGCGCTCACGGCTGACTGAAGCGTGAGCAGGGCAACATTGCCGCACGCCACCGGCGCGTGCTGATCCGAACAGTCCGGCCCCGGTCACGTTTCCATTGCTGCCGCAGGCTCGTGTGTCTACCCATCAACCCAACTGGTCGTCGACACCGCAGTTTACGCGCGCATGGCTCAACAATACCAACCCAGTGTTGTGCCAGGCTGATTCCAGGTTGGGACGCATACACGCGGCTCCACATCCCTTCTTCCGTACTCTGCCGTCGTAAGGAACGTACAAAAACGCTCCCCCGGTGTGGCCTTATCCGTAGTCGTGCATTTCGACACAGAGCACTATGACTGCTTGCGGAATTGTCATCGATCACTGCTGCATTGGAATTATTTACACACACACAAAAAGCACGCGACACGAGAACCAGACCAAATTTACGAACTATCCACGTCCTTTATGTTAGTGAGTCACTTGCACACCGGCTCGGGCGTGTGCTGCTCACCCTACGACGGCACACCAATCAGGAGCCGGCCTTTGGTCACGTGACTTAAAGCCACCGTGTACGTCAACATATTCCGTAATGTCGAGGGTTCTGGCGGGTGAAGCAACATCATGGAAATGTCGGCATGCTTGTGTGTTCTAGACGACATAAATATCTTTTGGGGAAGAACAATCTGGCAGGTCGATTCGTGGGCATGACAGAACAGACCTATTTGCGAGGAGTCCTACCCATCTCGAAAAATCGTTGTCAGGAAGTATTGTAGAGAGGGGAATGACACGGGGAACTTTACCTTCACCCTTCAGCAATGAGAATATGTATAGTAACTACAATAATATATATATATATATATATATATATATATATATATATATATATATTTGTGTGTGTGTGTGTGTGTGTGTGTGTACGTAAATATATTGACTTCAATAGATTCAACAGATCATCCATAAACCTCAAAATTGTCGATACATGCACCACCTACCTCTGAATTTCGCCCTACTTAAGCAGATGATGACGTTGCGCGCAAACATAGCCACCAGTCAGGTGCGTTGTCCCCGTCTGTCGACAGAACACGCCGAGGTTACACGTCAAGATAACACGTCAGGATAACACGTCAGGGTAACACGCCAGGGTAACACGTCAGGATAACACGTCAGGGCAACACGCCAGGGTAACACGCCAGGGTAAGGTGCCGGTGTGGTGCTGGATGAGCGACGGCATGGGGAGGGATGCGATGATCCCGCATTGCAGCTGTAACTGGAGCTAGCAGCACGCCTTTGGATTCGATACCCAAACCAAAGCCTGGGGGAGGGAGGGCAGCCAGACATCCTCAAAAGCACACGAATGCGCCTCATGTTCATTCCGGGACAAATGTGTCAAGCTATTCACCACATTGAAACATGTCCATCGTGACGTGTTCAAATGTCACATATATGTTAGTCGACAATCAAATCTGATCCAGAGGAAGTGGGCGGCGGGCCGGACACGTATCGGCTCACCACACAGCTGTTGTTGTTGAGGTTTAGAGGCGCATCGACTGAGTTACACAGCGTCCAGGCTCACCACACAGACGAACGTTCACACCTGGGCAGTACCTACGGCGTATGGGGAAGCGTTAGCCACCGTTTTCGAGGTGAGAAGCCGAGGCGGTTCTCAGCTGCCCCCTGCCAAGACGAGCAACGGTAATTTGCTCAGCTTTGGCTCAGCAATGCTCAGCTCTGGATGACAAGCATCCGCAACAGGGACATGCTTCCGACCCTCATGCCAACCGCGATGCACTTGACCAGATGACGAGTTCATCGACAAAGAGTGAGCAGAGTAAGTAATAAAGTAACTCTTAAGGACAGTTCCTTGTGGGATACCAAAGCCTTGATTATATTTAAAACAAGAACGCGTACACGAACAATGTTTTCAAACACGAACGTACAAAGTCCCAATAGATTGCTAACAAATGCTTCCATAGCACCGGGGACATCAGACATCCATAGTTTCAAAAGCATCCAACGACGCCATCCGGTATGGTAAGTGCACTTGATTATCGTAAGTCAACTTGATACTGGACTTGGTAAGTGCACTTGATATCACAGAAAACTACTACCACATGTCCGTGTTGCGCAACATTAAAACAAATTGCGGCATATAAGCGTGCACAATGATCTAAGTTTACTATGACGCTTTTTTCCGGAAGTTGCATTGCGCATTTGCATGAAATATTGACCTGCTCTGAGAACCAGCTGAACAGGATATGTATCACAATCTGCATCAATTTCCAAAGGCAAGATGCAAGTGATACCGGAATGCATCGCATATCTTGCCCACCCCTGCCCGGCTTCACAATACGGATCGCAATGGCTCAACGCCAAGTCGACGGAAACTCACTCGCATGTCACGTGTCAACACAAGTAAGCGGAGATAAACCATGCGAGGGGGAATACGTCTGAGCATTAATTTGTTCGTGTCGTCGCGCCTCCCAAAACACCTTCGCAGTGACCGGACTGCCGACTTCAATTTGGCAATAGCAAAACGACGGTTGTTGGGGGTAGCGTACTGCTGTCGTGACATCGACTGGCGATGTACCACACCGAGATTTGTGGTACATGCGTTCTGAATCCGAGCTACAGGCCAGGATTCGCAGCGGCAGTGCACAACGAATGCTGTGTACAGCATTCGCGTGGTACGGGACACCAACGCCTGCTGCTACTCGCAGCACAGAAACAGGACAATAACAGAATCTGCCGGAAATAGTTTCCAAATGGGACCGGGCATGTCAGGAAAGACTACATTTCCCTTGCGACGAGCCAGGGTCCTTGCCTGTATAAGCGCAATAAGATTGTCGTGCCATTGCCGTTGAATGTTCCGTAAGCGCTGCAGCCGGCCGGAATTGCAGCCAGACACTGCGCCGTCCACCACCGAATGGGGGTTCGACGGGACGCATTCCGATCGCCGTCTCCAAAACGACATCAAAACTTCTACTGAAAGTGGCGCTTCCACAGCAAATGCACAGAATGTCTCAACTTCACTCTGGAATTGAACTCGCAGTTTCGCTTGAGTCCCATCGTTGGGGACTAATCCCAAGAAGAATAATGCCTCGGTACGTGAACCAGATCTGGTAATGATCACTTTCCATGGGAAGAGATCTGGTCGCCAATCAAAATGCTGAACCAGCTGTAGACTACACAGACTGAAGCCCAGAGTTCATGTGTGTGAAGAAAGTATTATCAAATATGTCAGTCAGTTATTCACTTGTGAAAATAGGTGAAGCATCCCACTTCCTGAATACTGAATGGATGTCCTTTAAAAATAAAGCTTTGACATTATGCTTAGAAATGTATGCTTTCAAAATCTAGTCTCAAATCCTTGACGAGTATGTCCTAATAATGACACTAAGATTGAAGTTAAATGTTTTGAGCGGCCGTACGCAGCCAACCCTACCAACATTATTGATCAAGGTTGCGCCGCCTGGTTATCCACCTCGGGTGAAGCGCAAAACACTGGTGTCGATGGATCATATGGATACATCGCTAAATGACAGCCCTCAACAAAAGCTTCACATGTAGTGTGGATGCTTCATGTCCTACCCAACCTGTCGTGCATATGACGACGTGGGATGTTTCGCAAAATGTTCATGTCATTGATCGTTTATTTGGATCTAAATGAAGCATCAACTACAAAGTTCATATAGTGCCAATAACACGTTTTTCATGGAAACCTAAGAGCAAAATCTTTTAATTCTTTCATCAAAATCTTTTGAAAAGCTTTTAAACAGGATGTTATGTGCTTACCAAGTACTTCAGTCGAGGCAGTTGTCTGTCGCACCATCCCAGTGCACAGGTGAGACAAGTGATCACATGTTTCACTGTCTAACACTGAATGATTAAACTCTGCCTGATACTGCATCTGTGCTTAAACACATAATGTCTTCCCCTGATCAGTTGGCTCAGTCTTCAGAGGATGGATAACCAAATCATTCCTCCTCATTTCAATATACACCTGCCATGTGATAATACCAGTTGTGTCACGTGATTAATATTTAAAGGACAAATGCCAAACGAATGCCTTCAATGATCTCAAAATCCAGATTACATTAAGAGATTTTGACCAACTTAAGTGCAACAAGGATGGGATTCCCATGCCCCATGCAGGTGTGATGGAACCTCAATCAGTTGAGCACTCAACTCTTGACCATAAGGTTGTGGGTTCGTATTCCGCAACCGACGGTATTACCGAGTCCACGAGCGACCAATCGACGTGGGAGGTTGGCGACGATATGCACCTCAACAGACAAATGCATTGTAGCGGAACCTAGGGCTCTCCTTGTTCTTCTTGTGGTCTACATGCACAAAATCTTACAGCAGCTGATGGGTCACCAAATGGCTGAAGCAAATATAATCTGCAAAATACTGATGCACATTAGCGGAGCCACAATGTGGAACTTTTTAATCGATGGTTTAATTTCCAAGTGCACTCAAGTTCCATTGTGTATTATTTAAACACATCATCAATATAATATCATGCCAATGAACATAATCCATAGTCCTCAAAACATACTATTCATAAAAAACAAGAAGAACCAATTCACTGATGTGTTCATGATGCACATGCAGATTACTGGTCACAACAAAAACTATCTATATAAATGGGCCATGCTTAAGCAGCTTTGGAGCAAACATAAAAGTACAGCCATCACGTAAGTCAGCAATTGAAATATCTTCATCTAAACAGCACTGCATGCTATCATCCCATGCTCCAAGGCCAGAGAAGTCATTATCAAATATTCACCACATTGTGAAAATAAAATTAATGGCAAAGTTCAGGTAAGCAATGGTCAAAGCTCAATGGACAGCTAGGACATGAATGCAAACTTGAATGCTTTCATCACATAAGTAAATAAATGCCAGATCATAGATCACACATTTGGGGGAGAATTGCACAGAGTATGATCAGCAAAGAGTTTCTAACCTACACAAATGACTAGAATGAAACTAAGGGCATCACAATATCATGACGTGAATTACAAATTGTCAAGCACCAAAATACTCACATTAGGGGCATGATTAAACTGAGAGCTAACTCCACTTCCCAGCATACAAAACTTCACTGCCTTGACATGGGCTACACATGCACAGTGGAGAGGAAATGCAGACAGCAGAGAAATCGAAATGGTGAACATTATGCATTTGAAAATTGGATGGATTTAATTAACACGCGCCATGGAGGGGGGCGAAATCCGCCCACCCCTTCGGTTTTTCGTACACAACGCCAGATTTCACCGGCCGACATACGCCATTGTTTGTGTACCTGCTTAAAAATGACCGGCGCGTTATTTAAAGCAAGAAAAACGAAAATCGGCCGAAATTTTTTCAAGTTAGTGGCCGTTAAAGTCAACAAATTTTATCGGCGCCAGACCACAAAATCGGCGCTGATGTGCTTCCCGCAAATTGGCAAAAGGGAAGTGTTCTTGGCAAAACTAGTGACTTGTTTGATGTATATTGTTATGCTGTATTGTTTCAAAGTCATGTTTGAACATTTCCATACTTTATTCATGCACTTCACTCATTTCTTTGTGAAGCTGGTTGCGCCAAGCCGTCCAACGGAGCAGTCGGCGGGGCAGCCGGTTCCGGTAACTGGAGCAGGTAATGACCTGCTAAAGTGCCACTATATAGGTGACCTGAAGTCAAATGCTGGGTCTAGCATCTGTATTACATCTTTAGTAATGTCTGAAATATCATTGACGCCCATTTTGGAGCATTTAAACACAATCACATTGATCCATAACAATGACATGCCAATCCACGCAAAACGAGGTTTTTTGTTGTTGATATTTTGACCTCATTTGACCTTGAGGATATTGGCCCAATGTCATACAATTTCCACACAATAGAGTTCACTACTGTACCCATGCACCCTGCAAATTTCGTTGTTCCAGCTTTAACAGGAGCCGAGATCTTATAGGGGGAGGGGGGGTGGAATCTGCTCACCAGTGCACTCAGTTTTCAGAGGTCCATCAGGGCACATGCTAATAGGTCCAAAAATCATGCCTGGATCCCAAGCTGTGCAGTAGGGGGATGGTAATTACAATCATTGGAGTGGAACTGTGATATGCCTCTGAGATCATGCTTCCGAACAAGGAATTATGCATGGTAATGTCAGCTCCAAGACAAGGCTAATATAATAAATGAACTATGTCCAAGAATCCTATTTTTGAAGTTAAAGTTATGTAGTAAGAGAATAGGAATAGGACGCGGATAGGAAGCCGCCCCGGTAGCTCGGCGACGCCCCGGTAGCTCGGTTGGTAAGAGCGCTGGCCTGCACTAGTCTTCCCTGTACTGGCAACACAGGGTTCCAGTCGCTTCGCACGCTCGCATTTAGCCCCTGGCTGGGAGTGTGAGTTGGCAGCTGGCCGATAACGCCGGGGACGAGCTACCGGGCGGCCGTGTCGGTGCATTGGTGGCACGTTAAACTTTTTGTCTAAATTCTGCCATTGAACTGGAGTTCATGGATCGGGTGGTGGGGCCAGGGTTCACACAACAAGCTCTGGTTAGCAATAGAACCGTGGTTCCTCAAGCCACCCCAACAACAACTCGGATTAATTTTTTTTAATGGGGGGAATGGGATGGTATTAATGCTAGTTCTGTAGTTTAAGATATCAACAAGAAAAGTTTGATGCATTTTACTTCTGCAGAGTACACAAATGGACAAGGCTTAAGCTAGGTTAGAAAACATTTTTACTTGGAAATTCACCAAAACAAGCTGATATAAACATTTTGAAACTTTGTTTTCATAAAAAGGAAGTTATGCTGGGCTAGGTTAGGTGAGGCTTTCCTGAAATTTTACATTTTGTGAAAAATAATATTCTTGATAAATATGACTTGGATAGCAGGGTAGGTTAGGTCAGTTTTTTCTTCTAATTTGAACTGTCGATGTCGATTGGGTGGTTCACGACACACTTTATGCACATGCACGGCTAATGGCGCCGCCCGCACTGTTCGCCGGTGGGCCGCAGGATTGGGAAATGTCCTCGGCGGCGCTAGTGTCGAACCCGGGACCATTGGTACCGCTAGTCTGACACCTTAACCACTCAGCCATCCCCGCCCCTTCTAATTTGAACTGTTACATTCAAATATTATACTTAGTATGCCTTATTATATCATGCATTATTTCACTCAAAGCCTCTTTTGGCATTACTTTATTCACCAACTGAAAAGGAAGCATTTGTTGGAAGTGTTCAGATTGTAGGATGGTGGTTGGTGGATGGTGGAACCACAACCAAGGGGGCTAAACATTTTTATCTCAAAATACAATTAACACCTTAAAGTGAATATTTACTGATGGTAGTAGGAAGAACCTTAGGATCTTCTACAACACATTCAACTGCTAGGTCATATAGCACCACCAACCCTTCAAGCTGATTGGTTGCAGGTGGACTCCATAATTCTGCTGGTTGCAGGATTCAAACACACTATCAAGGGTTCAACACCATACTGATTAAGCTACTGCAGCCCAATTACTACAAAAGACCACAGAAGACAGCCTAGAATAAGCCTATAAAGGGAACTACAAGGTGAAACACACCCCTAATTGATGTCATGTCCTGAGTTCCAGACATAATTTGAAGCATTGTGCCAACCTTCTTAGCATCACATGCCCAAAGGTAGATTCTGAATCTACTGCCAGGTCAGCAATAAACTATTAATGAAATAGAATAAAATGTACCACTTTCTGAATGCCAAATTGACATCACTTCCAAAGAAGTATTCACATCACACTTCTTGTCGAGTCTTTATGATCTCTTCATATCTAATTTCAAACAGTATCTCATTGATAAGTATCATTCCTGCACCCTCCATTGCAGACCATAATACATGAACATCTCTTGACACAATTCTATGTAAGAGGATTACCTGCCTATGACCAGGGTGGGAATTAAGACACTTCTTAAGAGATTTGATCTCTTTAAAAAAAATTTGTACTCTAGATTCATGCTAGATAGAATGGGCTCCACATGTGCTCCAACACAAACATGCAGGAGCAAAAATACCACTAAAAAAACTAATACAAGATTGAATAAAACTTACACGAAACATGTTATTCTACTTACAATTACCAAGTAAACTAGCCACTTTTCATACCATCAAGCACACAGACAACACCGAAACACACACCACACCACACCACACCACCAATGGAAATGCTGACTACAACATGCCAAACCTCGTGCCTGCGCACTGAACAGTGGCCTCCTGTTGCTATGAATTCGGCCAATGCATCTCCAGAAACCTGCCTTCGAGCCACCCTAGTGGGAAAAATTGACAGTTTTAAGAGACGACTTCAGGAGTCCTAGAGGGTGCCAATCAAAATTTGCTTTGTTAGCATTTTCTGTTCTGAAAACTGTCTTTCAACCAATCAATGCAAGGTATATTTTAAATGACATCACAACCATTAGCAACTTTGAACACATGTTGAACAGTGCCATACTGCAAATGCAAGACCTTGACTGGTACTTTGCTTTGAGGACAGCCATCGCTTCTGACTGTCATATGTGATGTAGTCATGTCTGTTCCATATCACTCAGGGAATTGGCTGAGTAGGTAGGTGTGTAATCAGAGCTGAGGGTGAAGCATGAATTATTTGTTTGTTTTTCATTTGGCTAGCCTTGTACTGAGACCAGCAGTGAAAGGAAGGCACATTGCTCCTGTGAGTTACAAGAGACAAAGCTGAGCTGATCATCACAACTCCCTGTCTTGCTATGCCATACATTAGTCACTGTTTCTATACTTTGATGTGACCAAAAATGATGATGTGCATTACTTATGCATATTATGTAGGTACTGACTAGGTACATATGATTTTCCTGTCGGTTACCAGCAAATAGATTCCATGCATACAAATATGTCCATGAAAATGTATTCTGGAAGAAATCTGTTTGCACTGACTCCAAACCTGGAAAGTAATTTTACAACCCTGCCTAGGACATGGTGGGTCATACAACATCAGTTGGTAAGCATATGTAATTTGCATCATTATCATTAAAGTTATCCCTCAAGAATGTATCCAGAAAAGTGAAAATGGTACATACATGAGCACTACATTGGATCAAAATTGCATTGAAAGAATGTGTTCAGCAACACTGCTTCAAGGATGTAGCTTGAAGTACAAATTCACATCACATATTAGGTAATCACACGGATGCACTTTCCATTGGAGAATGGAATGTATTATATATACAAAATACCTTCAAGTGCATATTTACAATGAAATGATTTCAGATGGCAACAAAATGCAATTTTGTGCAACTTTTCAGCAAAATTGGATGCTTGGGCCCCCTTTGCACCCCTTAGATTTTCCAGTGCATCAATTGAATTATAAATTTGACACTCAGACTAGAGATGCATAACCTTATATTATCATAGATGGAAAATATCTGTCATTAGTTGGCCCACTTATTATGTCCTCTGCCTTACTGCTTAATATGGCTAGATTCATGACCATTAGTCATTCCTACCAGTACGATGTCGTCAGCAAATTTAAGCACAATTTTCTTGAGCCTGGAAAGCGAGATACCCATGCCCCGCTCACCTCAGTACTTATTAAGTTGATCTTCAAATTAATACAAGGGTTGGAAACTCCGCGAGACGAAATCAAATTATAACACGAATTCACCACGGCACGACTTTCATAAAACAAAAATGTCGTTCGGTGCAGGAAGCTGAAATTGCCTCAATTGTCACTTTGCAATATCCAAGCAAGACCGGAAGAAACCCTTCATTGTTGGCAAGGTCTGGGAGATCGGTGTGATGACGTATGAGGAGACACCATGGCTTGAGATGCCAGATGTTGCATTTTTTGCAAATGTTTTTTTGCAATGGGTTGCAAATGAGCTGGAAATGGGTTGCTTTTTTTTCACGCGCCCTGGAGGGCCTCTGAAAGTTACGCACACTGGGGGGGGGGCGGATTGCGCCCCTTAGATCTCGGCTCCTATCAAAGCTGGAGCAACGAAATTTGCAGGGTGGATGGGCACGGCAGTGAACTCTACTTTGTTCAAACTTCATGACGTTTGGTCAATATCTTCGAGGTCAAATAAGGTCAAAATATCAAAATGTTATGGTTTAGCGTGGCTTGGATTGTCATTGTTATGGATCGCTGTGATTGTATTTAAATGCTCCAAAATGGACATCAGTGATGCTTAGGACATTACTGATGATGCAATACAAATGTTAGACCTGACATTTGGCCTCAGGTCACTTATATAACAGCACTTTATCAGGTCATTACCTGCTCCAGTTACCGAAACCGGGTCGCCCGCCCGACTACCACGGCAACAATGACAAACAGTAGTTTCCATGATGTGTAGGGAGTAACATGCAAGGTAACATCGATCGTTTGACAGTCATTTGCATTTATGACAGCATTCCAGTTGAACAAGTTTGGTTTCATTAACCTGCCATGAACTTGACTTGACTTGACCTCGGTGACCTAACATAACATTGAAACTATAAAGCACAATAATATGCATCAAACAAGTCGCTAGTGTTGCCAAGAACACTTCCCTTTTCCCAATATACGGGAAGCGCATCAGCACCGATTTTTGTGATCTGACGCTTATAATTTGTTTTGCTTTAACGATCCCTAACTCGAAAAAATGTTGGCCGATTTTCGTCTTTCTTGCTTTAAACAAAGCACCGGCCATTTCTAAGCAGGTACACAAACAATGGCGTATATTGCCGTGTACAAATCTGGAGTTATAGACGAAAAACCGGAGGGGTGGGCGGATTTTGTGCCCATTTCTAGGGCGCGTATTAACAATTAGACCAGTAGTGTCAGCATCACACAAGTAAAACAAAAAACGCAATCCGACCCGCAATCTTGTACATGGGAGTGATAATATTTTGTTCATTAGTAAGCATTCCTAAGGTAGCAAATATTACTACAACTACCTTTTTTCCCTATTAGATCGCAAAAGTAGAAACAATTCAGAGCAATATACACTGCATCGAGGGTATCCCTGCCTGCACCCCAGTCTTGACCGGAAATACAGCGCGAGAGATTTAGGTGTTTTGCGGAACGTTGTTTTAGATAAGTAATATGGGGGCCGAAACGACTTTTATCCAGTACGATGTCGAGAATTTTTAAGGTAGATTGGTGTGTGATAATTTGGTCATGATAGCGGAGCGGTATAACAGGTGGGACGTACTTGTGGCTTTTCAGATCGCCCCCTGATGCAGGTGCATGCATGACAACCATAAATTATAAATACAATCACCTGGATAGTGAAGTTACAGCCGAGATACAACGGCAATCCGAGAAGGTCGGGGACAGTTCGTTAAAAGAGGTAGTGACTCAGAATCGAACACTCTCCTGCAAACATGCCAGACAGCATCTCGTCTGGTCAAGGTCGATGGTCAGTCGAGTCACGCGCAGCGACACCCCGGAGGGGGCACGGAACATGTCAAGCAGAGCCGGAGGCTCCGAACCGCTGTAGAACACCATAAATACTTTGGTGGCACTCCGCGTTACCTACGTACATTTGCCAAACTTGCATCTCGGCTGGAATACATTTGCCACCTGCATATTTGCGCTTTCGGCTTAAAATATGCCCGATGTGCTCGAACCTAG
Source organism: Imbricaverruca yamaguchii (assembly GCA_034440575.1). NCBI lineage: Eukaryota > Metazoa > Arthropoda > Thecostraca > Neoverrucidae > Imbricaverruca > Imbricaverruca yamaguchii. Next base: position 3,117,383 of record JAOTOL010001652.1, on the reverse strand, counting down.
ATTTGCCCAACCCAACCTTGATCAGTTCAATCAATTCTGGAAATCTGGCTTAATGCAAGTCTGACGAAATGCAAGTCTGTCAAATTGTAAGCCAAAATGCTCATGCGAAAAACATTGTAGGATATGAATACATAGATATATTTCGTCATAATTGTGCTATTTTTGCAATGCAGACAACTGCAAGTTTGTTTCTGCCACTGTATCAGCCTTTCGTGCCACATGTCGTCACAACAACTGAGCACCCCCTCCCCCACCTGAGCACCCCATCGCCTGAGCTCCCCATTCGACTGAACAGTGTCTCGGACGATTTCGGACTCAACGATCTTTACCGGGCTCGCCACGGAGGACATCCACAACACCAAGGTGTACACAATATTTCAGAACTTGGGGAGGTCGGACTGGCTGGGATTATAAAAACCAGAGGACCTCAAACTAGCAAGGTAAAGGGATTGCGATATCGAAGTCATGCTACTGGCCAGTCTATCAGCATAACTCGCCATACTCAAAAGCAAGATTGCACGGAAAAAAGCATCAGCGCCTTGTTTGACTGTCAAAGTGTAGTTGCTATCCGTAATGGGCGCTAAATAGCCTCGTAGTTGGCGGGCCATTAAGTCCAAATAATCAATCAATAGCTGCTATCCGTCGCCGCCCCTTCCCCAACAGTACGAAACAGGTGTGTACGAAGCCTACTTTCTCGAAATCAAGCAAGAATAAAAAACTGCCGGCACACAAATTAAGCGGAATTCAAAGCCCACACTCTGTGGGCACAGCCTACCTTCCGAAACGCAAACAATCACAAATACATTGCCGGTACACAACCAGAACGGTGCGACACAATCCCGGCAAATGTCACGTCCGTTAAGCGGAGTTACTCGAACCATCAGTATGCCAATCTTGATGAAGCATTTCGGCTGACGCGCGCACCACCAGGTCATTCCACAGGCTGCAGCTGACGGTCGAAGGGCTTCCATCACTGATCCACCAGACAACCACTGCGCGGTGCACTAAGCCGGCGTTGCAGCAAACAGCACCTACGATCCCGCCGTGGCCAGCTCTCCTAAGGCCCCTGTTAGTAACGCAAACTTCAACTCGGAAAACACTGCGATTCAACCATCCAACGTGCACGATTTGAGCCTTGCCATCAACAAGCGCGGAAACACGTTAGTTGGGCCGTATGACGCACCTCACGACCAATCTTCGAGACACCTGAGCCAAAACTGAACAACGTTTCAGTATCGACGGCCATTTGTACAGTCACACAGTCAAAGAGAAGCTATCTTGACTAGGCTTAAAGCGGGTCGCACACAGCTGACACACACCATTTGCCAGTATGTGACGTCTTGCCATCAGCCCTGCAACACGCCACCAACCATAAGCCACAGCCTGATATACTACGGTAGATTTGGCACACAAAGACCACAAATTCGCGTCTACTGTCAAGCAGAAGGCGACACTCAGTAGCTGGCTTCGCCGCTGGGACACAACCGCCCAGAACGTCTTCATTTACTGCTTCATATTCATGTATAGATATATGTATATATATATGAATATACACGAATATAAATAAAATATATATATATATATATATATATATATATATATATATATATATATATATATTCATTCAATGCTGCAATATATAAGATAACTCGTAACCTAGAGGCGACTTCTAACGTTCACGAGCTGACATGGGTTAACTTAACATATTCCATTTAAGTTGATTAAATACGTTTCCAGATTAGCTACCGATCACATCCGTGAAGTTAGCAGGAGTTCGACATTCATACGCAGCAGAAATCGAGGACCCTTTCGATTTCGCCCAAACTCGGTGAGACGTTAGTCCCAAGGTTCCTGATCAACCATGCAGAAGCATTTCACGGGGCATCAAATAGTTTGACCGCCAGAGGTCAAAAAAGGTAAACCATTCAATTATGCTTGAATATCAGCGTTATATAGACCATCCGATCCGCAACGACACACTGATTCCGAAACTCTTAGTTATCTGCACTCAGTTATCCCGTAGCACAAACGGTGAATTAGTTGTGATCATTTATACAATTCCATTCCCCACAGCATTGCTTCCCGCACATTCCCATGCATTATTCACATTCCAATTCAATGATTTGTATGAAATACACACATTTGTAAGGCCAATAACGTACGCAGTCCAATGGTGACATTGGAGTCATTGACGTCCGATTAATTCCGGAGATATATAAAAATATGTTCCGAAAAATCGGTTTTAGACCAAATGGTTTATTGGCTATAGGGTTTAGCGACTCCTTCGACGGGAAGCGCCGTGAGTTGTCGACTTGTTTTGGCATTACATACATTTGTGGCGATTCAAATATAAATAGAATGGGTCGCGATTTCCAGTCCCGCTTGGTCCCATGCTAAATCCTATAGTAAATTAACCATTGGGTACAAAACTGATTTTATCGGAACACATTTTGACATATTACCGATATTAAATTGAACGTAAATGATCCTAATGACATCTTTTGATTGCCCACGTTTTTGGAGTTCCAAATATGTGTCTTTTATGGACATTTCGTCATGTGAACGGCATGACCTGACATGGCTTCTGACCTGACAAGGCCACACGGCTCCTTGACCGTTCAAATTTCGCTTCAGATTTTAAGCGTATTGATTTGCTTTCTTCCATTACGACTTGAGCATGCTAACTAATGACAATCGCATGCTCAATCCTCACATATAGGTCAAAGTCGAATATCGAACTAGAACTCGTTGACCTTTGGAGATCACATCTTTCGATGCCCCGGGAGACGGCGTGAGTTGCCCACGTGCTTTGGCATTACATACGTTTGTGGCGATTTTAAGAAAAATCCAATGGGTCGCGAATTCCACTCCGGCGTGGTCCTATGCTAAACCCTATAGGAAATATACCATTGGGTCCAAAACTGGCTTCATTGGAACATACTTTGATATATCTCCAGAATTAATCTGACGTCAATGATTCTAATGCCACCGTTGGATTGCCCACATTATTCGCGTTCACACTATGTGTCTTTTATACACATGTCATCATGTGAACGGCTTGACCTGGCATGACCTCTAACCTGGCAATGTCACGTGTCTCCTTTACCGTTGAAATTTCACTTCAGATTTGAAGCGTTATTGATTTTCTTTCTTCCATTACGACTTGAGCATGCCAGCTAATGACAATGGCATGCTCCATCCTGACATATAGGTCAAAGTCGAATATCGAACTGGAACTCTTTGACCTCTGGAGGTCACCTATTTCGATGCCCCGGGAACGGCCGGAGTTGTCGACATGTGTTGGGATTACATATGTTTGTGGCGATTTTAAGAAAAATCGAAGGGGTCGCGAGTTTCAGTCCTGCATGGTCCCATGCTAAACCCCATAGCAAACTAACCATTTGGTCCAAAATCCGACCACCAGTGAGGTGGTGGTCGGATGTGTAACAGTTGAGGTATTGGGCAGGCTTGGAACAGGTGGAGTCAGGATGAGGTGGTTCACCACACTTTGGGCAGCGGGCTGTTTGGCGACGAGTCTTACTGCCATGACCAAAGCGTTGGCAATTGAAACAGCGGAGAGGATTGGGAATAAAGACACGGAGTTGGTAGCAAAGGTATCCGGCCATGAAGGTTTTGGGATGAGTGGTAGAATCATAGGCAAGGACAAGGAGGATCGTGTCTCGTTTCTGGCCGTCTTTAGAGGAAGTGATGCGGCGGACGTGGCTCGCCCCCTCCGGCCTGAGCTCCGCCTAAATATCTTCCTCAGACATAAAACGGAGCTCCGGCGAGAAGACGGTGCCCTTGGAGGTGCTACGGTTGGAATGGAGAGTGACGGTGACGGATTTCCCACAAAATGTGGTGGTACGGAAGAGGGTTTGGGTCTTGGCTCGGGTTTTGGTCTTGATAACAAAGGTTCCGTAGGCTGGGGCTTCAATGCCAGGATTGGATAAGGAGCAGATAGCGAGGAGTTGTTTGGTTGGCCAGAAAACGTTGACACGACGAAAAGAGACGGATTCCTCGACAGGTTTAACGACGGCGTACGATCCAGCACTGTCGAGGTAGGGTTCGATGGATTGGATGGGTTCAGGTGGAGAGGGTGTGGTCTGGCTCGAGTAAGGGTCAACGGCATGAAGAGTGGTGGTCTGGTCTGGATTGTGAGGCGAGGCCGTGGTCTTGGGACGGGCAGGGGTCGGCGAGGAACATAAGGCTTCCATGGCGTCATCCAAAGGGATATTATGGCACGGGTAATCGGTGGTTTGATTAAGTGAGGGAGCATCAGGGGCCAAGTCCGGAGTCGAGCGATTTCGGGCGTGGTCAGGCGGAAATTCCGAATCGGAGTCGGTTGGCGAGCATGGGTCAGCTTTCTTCTTGCCTTTTTCCCCATAGTGGGAAAAAACCTAATGCAAGGAAGTGAAATATGGACGCAGAAACACAGGGTACCCAATGCAACGACGAAACTAAGGGAAAAAGCGCGCGGGTGACGGGTGTCACCCCAAGAAACGAAAGAAAGGAGTGACTGGTGTCACCTCCAGAAACGAAAGAAAGGAGTGACGGGTGGGACCCCGAGAAACGAAAGGAAAGAGTGACGGGAACTTATAAGCGAGATAGTACTGTCCTCTCCATGGACGTCCGGCAACTGTGCGAGTCGGTGTGACCTACACGGAAGTGGCGCGGCGAACACGGAAACTGACGCCCGGCGAACGAGGCGCCCGCACAGAAACGAAATCGCCCGGCAACGGCGACGCACGGCAATTGGGCGCCCAGCAACTGAAGCAACTGGAGTTCGAGTGCAGAGACTATCGGAGCCGTGGACAGCCAAGCTCCTCAGAGGATTCCGATGAACCGTACAGCTCTCGTGACCGCTGCCCTGGACGCGGTCGCGTGGACTCTCCTATTGGACCACCCACATCTCAATCACCTGATCGCCGAAGACGGGCGGTCTCACGCCGCCAGAGCTACACATCATCGTCGCCCAGATGGGAGGCCAACGGTCAGCACCGCCGGACACCTGGTGGCGACTCCCAATACTACTATTCCTCGACAGGCTCAACAGGTGGCACTACCGACGGCCCGCCATCCATTCTGGCGAATGGCGGGAATGTCGGTCCCTCGCCGTTGTCACCGCGGTCATTGTCGCATGGGCGAGGCAGATCGTGGTCTAGTAAGGACTGGGCATCAACACGCCGAAAAGGTACTGTGAGTGAGTGAGTTGGTCATGCAATGGCTACGGGCATATAGAGCGTCAGTGCCATAACGAGTACGTGGGCTGACGCATCAGGTAGGACATAAAGGCATAAAGACATAAAAGGTTAGTGCAACTATGAGCCACAAGGGCCCTTCTTGGTTGCATTCTGTACACTGAACCAGTTGCCCACCAAATCTGCCAATCAGCCCTCCCTGCAATACTGAAAAGCAAGCCCTATATTCTTATGATGATTGTCTATGCTGTTTTTAAAGATGTTCAATGCGTTGCTCCTGACAATGCTTTCTGGCAGCTGGTTCCAGTGTTCTACTACCCTGTTGGTGAAGAAAGTCTGCCTTAACCTTGTTCTGCTTTGTGGTTAACCTTAATTTTGAATTTATGACCTCTAATTACATCATTCCTGTTAAATTCAAACATTTCCCCAAGATATCTCCTCTCCAGACCATGGACAAATTTAAAGACCTGGATGAGATCTCCTCTCAGCCTTCTATATCTAAGTAAAAACACATTAAATTTCTTCAATCTTTCTTCATATGCCAGGTTTCTTATACCCTTAACCATTTTTGTGGCCCTCTTTTGTACTCTCTTCAAAAGCCAACAATCTTTTTCATATCTAGGAGACCAAGCTTGGATGCAGTATTCCAAATGTGGCCTGACATATGCACAGTAAAGCTTCCTGATGACTTCCTCACTTCTATATGATACATTCCTATTTATTGCCCCGAGCATTCTCAGTGCCTTCTTCCTGGCTTCCTTGGTCTGTTCTAATGTCCCCAATTTTGTATTTAGAATAACACCTAAATCCTTCTCCTGTTGAGTCACTGATAGCACTTGGCCACCCAGCAAGTATGGAGCCTTCATATGCTGCTTACCTACATGCATGATTTTGCACTTATCAAAATTAAATTTCATTTGCCATTCTTCGGACCACTTCACAAGTTCGTCTAAGTCTTTTTGCAGCGAGATATGCTCATTTTGACCTGTTATTGCCCTAAAGACCTTCAAATCATCCGCAAATTTCAAAACTTTACTGCTTAGGCCACTTTGAATGTTATTTACAAATATAATGAAGAGTAGTGGCCCCAGTGCTGACCCCTGGGGGACTCCACTAAGAACATTTTGCCATGACTTTGTACCATTTAGCATCACTCTTTGCTGTCTATCTGAAAGCCCCGACTCTAACCATTTTAAGATGTTACCTGCAATACCATGGGCCTGAAGCTGTATCATTAACCGTTTATTGGGTACCTTGTCATAGGCCTTACTAAAGTCAAGATATGCTACATCAGCCTGATTTCCCTGATCAAATTGTTCTTCTGTGTTCAAAAAGTCCAAGAGATTTGTGAGACACGACCGTCCTTTCCTAAACCCATGTTGAGAATCTTGAATCAATCTGTTTCCTTCCAGATAAATAACTATTCTATCCTTGATAATTGATTCGAGTACCTTGCAGACTAGGGATGTGAGATTTACTGGCCTATGGTTTCCAACTTTCCCTCTTTCTCCTTTCTTGAAAATAGGAACTACATTTGCCCTTTTCCAATCGACTGGAATTTCATTTTGTGAAACTGATCGACAAAATATTACACTAAGTGGAAATGCCAGTTCCTTTTCAGCTTCCCGCAATACCCTAGCATAAATTTCATCAGATCCTGCTGACTTGTTTGGCTTTATTTTCCTGTTATGATTGTAAACAACATCACTATCAATGAAATCAACATCATTTATCAGATCACGTGTCACTGAACCATGGTGTACGATCGGCAGATTGGTCATATCTTCCAATGTAAACACTGATTTGAACTGCTTGCTCAGCTCCTCAACCATCTCACTATCCTCACCCAATGTAGTCCCGTTTACTTCCAGTGGACCAATTGTGCTAGAAACTTTACTCAGCTTGTAGAAACTAAAGAACTTTTTACTGTCCCCATTACAGTTTCTAGCTAAATCCATATCTTTTGCTCGCTTTGCTGCTCTGGTTTTTTGCTTCACAGTGTCTTCACAGTGGTTGAAGACCCCTATCTAAAATCCAAACTAAGCATCACACGAAAACGAAAGATGTGTCATCGGAAAGCGCTCGACGAGTAGGGTGTGGGTCCACCCTCCAAAACAATTTTTCCACAAAGGTGACGTCACCAGGGTGGTCTAGATTTTCACGACTTTTCACGACTTACATTATGTTTTTTACTCTGGAGAATTCATTTTGGGGATATACGAAAAAACAAAATTTATTTGGAATGAGAAAAGGACAGCGAAATCGACGAGGGCTATATTTTCTTGTCCTCCAAAAATACAAATGATTTTGTTTTGGAAAATTCTTAATTTTTAATTTTCAAGTTTTCTCTAATTTTCAATTTCCAATGGATAGAGCGGGCCGGAAACGTTGTTGGAAGTCAACTTGCCCTAATAAGAAATGCTTACTTTAGCCAGAATCCTGCATTTGAACTGCAATTTGGCAAATACGCAAAATTTATGTCGTCAAAGACCAAAAAAGAAAAATTCCACTCGTACGTTTTGTTGCATCTACAAAGATAAGCAAACGCTGAAAGTTTCATTAAAATATCTGTATCCGTTAAAGCGTGACGACTGGTTGAACTTTCTTGGAGGTGACCTCACTTTACCTTGACTAATACGTTGACCCTAGATGACCTGACCGAAAAATTTGACTCAGCATGTAAAATTGATGTGGGAAAAGGTATGCAAAATTTGGGGGCGCTGCCGCGCGCTGTTCGTCCGCTATCCGCGAAAAACCTGACGGGGGGGGGGAGCGGTTGAAGACCCCTGAGACGGGACGGGTTAAGTGACTGCGTGTTGCCATATCCGAAGCGAAACGGGAGGATTGTCCTATACACCGATAATAATACGGTGGGATCGGGACAGATTCTGTGTCAGGTTCAAGAGGGAGTCGAGCGAGTCATTGGGTTCAATGGTAGCAAATACAATAGGTCCCAACAGAAATGGACCATTTATGAACTAAAGGTGTTCAACCTCGTCACGGATCTCAGGTAACTTTCGTACGTTTTTGGCTGGGGGACAGCTAACTAGGGTGTGCGACTGAATGAGTGCGCTCCAGATTCTGAATAGGAAGTCTGATATGAATTCACGAGGTGTCCGGTGGCGGGTCAGGTACGTGTCAGGTAAGTCAGTTTCGCAAGTTGAGACGGAACACCGCCTAGCTACAAACATGCAACACGTGGATATGCTGTCCAGAATCCCTGAAGGTGCAGATCAGGACATGGTGCAGGATCCCAGTGCCGCAAAACTTCTCGCTGCAGCGCGCATGACGCCGGGGCGGGGAGGGCGCCGGCCGCAGCAATGCCTGCGCAGGCCACAGCCGTTCAAGGAGGAAAATCAGCGGCGGCAGAAACTATCTCGGCTGGCATGCCTGTTGCAGGGGCACCCACAGCGACAGAAGATTCTGAAGTATGCTACCTAGTAAGAGCAGGAGCGATTCCTCACACACCATTGCGTAGCGAGGAAATTGTGTGGTATCAGAAGCACGATATGACGTGTCGGGCTCTGGTTCACAAAACATATCATGATAAGTGGCCCAAATTGTGTTCGCCAGCGTTAAAAAGGAGTATATTACACCATTATTTATGCAGGGAGTTCGCTTTTCCGTCAAAATACGGAGGAAAAGGAGCCTAGTCTTCTTTGGCCTTTGGTCAGGCGATTCGAGATCATGAGAGACAATCATAACCGTTCAATCAAGGGCACTAGAAGCTATATCAGACGCTATCTAGAAGCATATGGTATCACGGTCCGATACAGGATTGCAAGAATTATGTCATGCCAGCGCTGCGCAGCAAAGGAATGCATTGGTAGTCAGGCGTCCCCACCCAGCCGGATTCCATGGGCCCAGGGGAATTGCTCGTGATTGTCGTGATTCACGTGCCTAGGAGTAGAACGTCGGGGAAAACTCTAGTTTTGACATGCGTTGATAAGTTTACAGTTTGTATGCACTACCCACTGGAATCTGAAGGTACGAACAGCATTATAGATGCTCTGAATGCCAAGTTTGTAAGGTATGTGCCTCCACAAGCCATAGAAACGGACACCGGCGAAAGTATGAAAAGTCGGCGTCTGCTGGAGTTTTGCGAATTCTGGGACATCTAGGTCCATTATGCCATCCGACCCCATTATGAAGGGATTGGAATGGCGGAAAGGCGCCACTTGGATATAAAGTGCCGTCTTATGGCGCTCTCTGACAGCTATGGCGATGATTGGGGGTGCCAGTTGCGTTACATTATATTTTCATTGAACCAGGGGACTTCCTCACAAGATGGATATGCGCCATATGTTCGATTGATGGATATTCGCCATATATTCCATGGATATTCTACTTTCGCTTCTTGTTCTTTATGAGGAATGTGAATACGCCACTCTCCAATTTAATCGCACAACATGTACCAACGTATTCCTATGGCACTGTGCATGAAAGGATGCGATCGATGGTAGATACATTAAAAACAGCGCAGGAAAACACGAGCCGTGCAAGGGAGAAACATAAACGATCTTACGATCTGAGGAACCCAGTGATCTCATCGCCACCTGTATACAAACCTGCAGACAGGATAAGGCTGCGGGATTTCGACGTCCCACGCGGCGTATCCCCTAAGATGTGGTCTCCTTGGTCACCGGCACATGCAATTGTGCGCGCAGTTGGACGGCGTCATCTAGCTTATAGCCTCTCGGACAGGTACGGTGCGACGTACGCACATGCAGTTTGTGAAGCGTGTTGCTGATCGCAATGTTCATTTGTTGTGCGATGCGCATTGTATGCTATGTATGTGTATGTATCTTCCGGGTTTACGTTTTCCATTTCAACGAAAGGAAATGTTGCCGAACCTGAGTCCGCCACTCATCCCGGTGGCGCCCGAAGGCGGGGCGAGCAATCAGCTGGCTGCGAGACCTGGCCGCTGGTCAAGATAGGAATAGTCTGACCCGAGCATCGATTAGATGAGAAGCTTCTGCGTTTCCGTGACAGCCAGGGCTCCTAGGGGCCTTAGGACCCATGGAATTGTTCGTGACCACCTCAGATGTCCACAAGTGACACTCGGTGGAGGGACTTCCCTTCCAATGATGGGCACCCCGTTCAATGACGTTTTCCCCGATTATGTCGATGCAATATAGACCTTCGTCACTTCTTAACGCACTTGAGACAATATCTTCTTTCTCCGTAGGATGGATTCCTTTTCAGTGAGGGGCCGTTTTCTAGTGAGACACCTATGATAAACAGGACAACCCGAAAAATGAAGATCCTGACAACGGTACTGACACTCGAGGCCAGCGTCGCCCTAAATGAGGACGATGAATCATCTTTTGGGAGGAGGGAGTGCAGGAATGTTACTTGATGAAGGTAATTGGGAGAGATGTGCAACAAAATCTTTGAAAAAATATGAATGAACTGAGGATGTTTAAAGGCCTCGCTTGCACTGCCCGAATACAAATCCGTTTCATAAGGCGTCAGCTCCGAACGCTTGCGAATCAACTTATGACTAATTATTTAGCAATTTTTGGGGCGGAAGGGTGGGGGAGGGCGTTGGACGCATCTCATCTCCACCTTATGGTGCACGTGCTTTTCCAGATGTACGAAAATACAATATCTATGCTGGATTGTTTTAATAGGAAAGGTGATAGAAACAAAAACGCTACGAAGATATACACCCTTGTAGCAACACCCCGGGGCCCTAGCCCCACTGGGACTTACCGAGCTCGGCGGATCTAACAAACAGAAATTGCAGTTCTGGCAGACAGAATGAGCTAGGTTAAAGGCAATATGCACATCGCCGGTTCCGGCTACACGCGGGATGGTCCGATCATGTAGGAGCTAAAGCAGCGCGGGTCTGTGAGGAGACACGTGGTCACATAGAGGAGGATGCGAGCCTTCAGGAGCTGGAAAAGCGCACGTCTGTGGGGAGTCGCGTGGTCACATGGAGGAGGGTGCGAGCCTTCAGGAGCTGGAGAAGCGCGCGTCTGTGAGGAGACACGTGGTCACATAGAGGAGGATGCGAGCCTTCAGGAGCTGGAAAGGTGCGCGTCTGTGGGGAGTCACATGGCCCCATGGAGGAGGGTGCGAGCCTTCAGGAGCTGGAGAAGCGCGCGTCTGTGAGGAGACACGTGGTCACATAGAGGAGGATGCGAGCCTTCAGGAGCTGGAAAGGTGCGCGTCTGTGAGGAGTCACATGGCCCCATGGAGGAGGGTGCGAGTCTTCAGGAGCTGGAGAAGCGCGCGTCTGTGGGGAGTCACGTGGTCACACGGAGGAGGGTGCGAGCCTTTAGGAGCTGGAGCAGTGGCAGGTCCATGAGGTGATCCGAATCAAGTCATGCGACGGACCGCAACTAGTCGAGCTGACTGCTGAGTGTGAGCGTTCTGGACATGATCGGACCGCAGCATGTGCATGCCAGCCATGAGCGCTGTCTAATCACCGGGCGGCTTCCGTCCCCCTCCAGTTCACTGCGGTCGCTGCCATAGGCACAGGCTGTCGAAGCTGCCGGTGTTGCTGTGACAGTTGTCATCTCTGCGGTAGCGATCACCCACGGTTACGAGGTATCCACTGCGGTATAATTAAATATACCAAGAACTAGGCAGAACGAAAAACAACGCAAACTACGACGAACCCCAGCGACATCCGCTCGCCAGCGGATCCCAGCGACATCCGCTCGCCAGCGGATCCCGGCGACATCCGCTCGCCAGCGGATCCCAGCGACATCCGCTCGCCAGCGGATCCCAGCGACATCCGCTCGCCAGCGGATCCCAGCGACATCCGCTCGCCAGCGGATCCCAGCGGCATCCGCTCGCCAGCGGATCCCGGCGACATCCGCTCGCCAGCGGATCCCAGCGGCATCCGCTCCTACACGCCGCCATCCGAGTGCTCTCGGCAGTCGACACAGGGCATAACAAAGCGGCCTGCCGACGAGTAACCTTATCACTTGTGAATAAAATAGGCGTGGCGACTCGCTGTGACATGAGCGTCGAAGCCTGAGCAATGGGACGAGACCGTTGGCCGCGTGTGGACGGGAGCGGACGTGACAGGACGTGCAACTATACTCACTGAGATGGCATGCTACCACTACCGTTATCACACCGCTACCACTACCGCTACAGCTACCACTACCGCCACCGCCACCACACTGCTACCACTACTGCTACCGCCGCCGCTACCGCTACCGCTACCGCTACCGCTACCGCTACCGCTACCGCTACCGCTACCGCTACCGCTACCGCTACCGCTACCGCTACCGCTACCGCTATCTCTACCACTACCATTACCGCCACCGCCACCGCTACCACTACCGCTACCACCGCAGCTACCGGCACCGCCACCGCCACCGTCACCGCTACCGCTACCGCCGCCACTACCGCCGTCGCTGTCTGCCGGTCTCATATTGATCCTGGCAGGCGGCGGCCGGCGCGCGGCATGTCATGAGCTCATGACGTCACCGCCGCTACCGCGACTGGCACTGCTCTGAGACGGGCTACCGAATGGCACGCTCGGCCGACACGTGGCTCGTGCGGTTGGCACGGTCGGCAACCGAGCGGTGGCCACACTGTCCACCCTATTGCAACCAGGCCAGACAGACTGGTGTGTTTGGACCGGCTGGTGTGTTGTTTGGGCCGGTTGGTGTGTTGTTTGGGCCTGGTGGCGTGTTGTTTATGCCGGGTGGTGTGTTGTTTGGGCCGGCTGGTATGTTGTTTGGGTCGGTTGGTGTGTTGTTTCGGCCCGCTGGTGTGTTGTTTGGGCCGGTTGGTCTGTTGTTTGGGCCGGCTGTTGTGTTGTTTGGGCCGGCTGGTGTGTTGTTTGGTCCGGCTGGTGTGTTGTTTGGTCCGGCTGTTGTGTTGTTTGGGCCGGGTGGCGTGTTGCTTATGCCGGGTGGTGTGTTGTTTGGGCCGGCTGGTATGCTGTTTTGGCTGGCTGGTGTGTTGTTTGGGCCGGCTGGTATGTTGTTTGAGCCGGTTGGTGTGTTGTTTGGTCCGGGTGGTGCATTGTTTGGGCCGGCTGGTGTGTTATTTGGTCCGGCTGGTATGCTGTTGAGGCCGCATGGTAGCTGGTAATCATTGTTAATGTCATCAGAATACACAATCAGAAGCAGTGCTCTGTAAGCTAAGATACAAATTCTGTGACGAACAGATGAAGGAGCATACGTTGCTGAATCACAGTGTTGCTAATGCGACACGATATCCCCAGGTATCCAGCAAGAGGCAAATATTGCTGCATGACGAGAAAACGCGACTTGAAGATAAATGTGAAGACGCCACACAAGCTACCCCTCCCCAGGTGCAGCCAGATGGGTTTGGGGAGGGAAAGAGGACCCCGCCCCCGACTGCGCCTCCGGTCTTCTTCACCACAACCTAAGTCACAACATAATTGTTCGTGTGTATTCCATGATCCACACCAATTTCTGGATGGCTGTGGTCTCATGGGCAGAACAATATCGCTGCAATTGCGCCAGTCAGAACATATTACTCATGTACATACCATCACGTGTCACGAGGCTGGTGGCAGATTCAGGCACAGAAATTCCTTCACTCATATCTTCCTAGGACATTTTACAAATTACCAAACACATTTTGTGTTTGCTACGATAGTTCCAATTAAACCTCCCAAACATTATTTGCAGCTAGCAGCCACTATAAGTTCAGTTCATTTGGCACAACAAAGTTCTAATTATATCATCGCCCGACTCACGTTTCATTCGCGCAGCTGTAGCCCGCTTAACACGAAGTGCACGCCTTGTTTTATTCACGCAGCTGCAGCCAGCTGAACACGTGGTGCACGCCTTGCCTCTGGGTTTACACCAGGAGAGAGCCGTTTGTTTTTAGTGTTACATGAGGAGTTCGGTCTTTAATAGCCTCCTCCACGAAGTCATGGAGCAATGAAACAATACCGCATGCAGCTTTACATGGGTGACACTTTGTGAAATTGGTTTTGGGATGGGGAATTGACCTTTTCGATGGCCTAATCTGCTCCAAAAACCACTTGTATCTCGTGGACACTCATAGGTCCAATGGCTAAACTTCAGCCCTGTTGGAGGGAGAGGGGAGATGGAAATCAATGATTGAGGGGCCAGTGAACTCCAATAGCGTAAGCAAAGTGACACCCCTCCATTTTTGTCGTGCAATATATCTCAGTTGAAGTTGTGGAATGACAAGCGCAACTCATCAAAATCAGCTCTCTTATAATTCAGAGCTCGATCCATACTGACAGGGAGAGGGGTGGTTTGGGGACATGAAATGCAATGGCCACATCATCACGATCAGAACGGGTTGCACAAGGGGTTGCAGAATTGCACTGGTACGATGGTGAGCAGACACGTTTGATAAATACCGAGGCAACACAAGGTCGACCACGTTAGGACTGTCTGCGGCGGCGTGCACAAGTTGGCTTAATCCGGATATATTGCACAAACCAATGCATCAAATAGCACAGCGATGTTTCCGACAAATGACTGTTTGGCGAACTCATTAGTTCTCACACAATTCCACTGAATTTCGGACCGGCTGAGGTATTTCTCCAACGCCGGCATTACGTCAGCCAGCAATGCAATACATAGACAGATATTCGCTGATGTCACGTGACCGTGCGGAGGGCGGTGGCATTCAGCGACAGCTACCTTCTGGAGACCGAGCTCTATCGGCAGCGTCTCTGCGCCCGCCTCTGTTGGTGTGGTCAAGCTGCCCCCTGGTCCCTCAGCTATCCACCCGGCTCTGTTGGTGTGGTCAAGTTGCCCCCTGGTCCCTCAGCTATCCACCCGGCTCTGTTGGTCCGGCCGAATTACACCTCCGTTACTTCAGCTATCCACCCGCCGCTGTTGATCTGGCCGAATTACACCCCCGTTACTTCAGCTATCCACCCGCCGCTGTTGATCTGGCCGAATTACACCTCCGTTACTCCAGCTATCCACCCGGCTCTGTTGGTCTCGCCGAATTACACCCCCGTTACTTCAGCTATCCACCCGCCGCTGTTGATCTGGCCGAATTACACCCCCGTTACTTCAGCTATCCACCCGCCGCTGTTGATCTGGCCGAATTACACCTCCGTTACTCCAGCTATCCACCCGGCTCTGTTGGTCTCGCCGAATTACACCTCCTTTACTTCAGCTATCCACCCGGCTCTGCTGGTCTGGCCGAATTACACCCCCGTTACTTCAGCTATCCACCCGCCGCTGTTGGTCTGGCCGAATTACACCTCCGTTACTTCAGCTATCCACCCGGCTCTGTTGGTCTGGCCGAATTACACCTCCGTTACTTCAGCTATCCACCCGGCTCTGTTGGTTTGGCCGAATTACACCCCCGTTACCCTCCACCCGCCAATTACCCAGCTATCCACCCGGCTCTGTTGGTCTGGCCGAATTACACCTCCGTTACTTCAGCTATCCACCCGGCTCTGTTGGTTTGGCCGAATTACACCTCTGTTACCTCGGTTAACCCAGCCACGGAGCCCACCCGGCCAGTTCCGGCTACCACCACACCTTGGCGCCGGTTTCCCAGACACCTGCTCATTACCAGGTGGCCGGGGTGACCTCGCAGTTGACCTTGCACACAGAATGGCCAGGATCAGCGTCAGTTGGCTGGGCCACGACTGGCGAGTGATCTCCAGAGGTCACACTGGGGCACCAGCTGAGAGCCGTTTGGAGTGCAGTAATGTAGCTGCCAGCCGCTGTTGGCAATGCATATTTGAACATAGTCAGCATGCATACGAAATCTGCGTCAACTGAATTCGTACATGCACAGTCACAAAGCACTACGCAGCACAATGTGGTCGCTACCGAGACGAATGTGGAGTCCTGGCGTGGGCGAAACTTCCGGGAAGATAATTACGGGATCATGGTGACCACTTAGCCCATGCTTGTGGCCACGGTTTTGAAATTGTGTGTGTGTGTGGGGTGAGGCAACCCGGAATGTTTGGACAGGATAAAGAGACAAGCCCTCCAAAACAATCCTAGGATTTCAACCACGTCATCTCCAATGTGTGGTTTTCAGATTTACCATGTGTCAAAATGACATTTTTGGAAAAAGTTCCGTCAAAGTTAGGAAGTTTTACTCCCTGAAACAGCTTACGAACACCTATATCTATGTCGTATGCACTGGGTCAGATTTCACAATCACATAAACAATGCTGCAATTACACAAAACGTTGCCCTCTTGTAGCAGGAAAACAGAAAATATTTCACAATGGTCTTGTACTAGTAAATATGGACTTACGTTAACCTTTCCATGCTTTCCTGTTTTACGGAGACACATTTACATGTAATGACAGCCATGGGCCACTGGGGGTGGGCCACTGGGGTGGGCCACTGGGGGTGGGCAACGGGGGTGGGCCACTGGGGGTGGGCCACTGGGGGCACTTGCACCCCCAAACCCCACATGGAAGGTGGGTTCCTCCGGCCGGAAAAAGGGGCTCCTTGACTTTTTCAGACAGAGGCGCCCCTCTGAAAGAAAAAGGCGCCCCTTGGAAGCAAGGGCGCCTCTACGGGGAAGACCCGAGTGCACCCCAGCCTCGACTTTTTTAGCCACATGCGCCCCTCCAGGTACTTTCGCAGTGGCGCCCCTCCAAAGAAATGGCGCCCCACGAGACAATTGACCCCCCCATGGTAATTCCTGGATCCACCCCGGATTACAACATTGCTTCCTCGCGATTATAAACTCCAGCTGGTTCTAAAATCGTATGCATTCACGTATGGCTTCTCTTGCGAGTTTGACAATTTTAATTGAACTACTAAGAAAAAAGCGACAACTTGAAAACAAAGCGGTTCAATAGTTTACATGTCCAAGCAGCAATGTGGTAATGGATATTAAAACTAGAGTACGTATATTAAAGCGCAGGAGAGCGCCTCCCGAACAGGTTATGACGGATGTCTTGGGGCAGCTCTTAGCTAACGCTAAATATTTCCATATCTCAACTTTGGGATTTTCTGATATTCTCAACTTTGAACAGTACGGCAAGACAAGTCGAATGACAAATATCAAGCTAACCCTTGATCTTAAGATTTCACCTGATATGTCCTGGTTTGAAATGTTGCTCCAGGATTGCCCACGCACTATCTCCTGATACCAAACATCGTAGCTTTGGGAGAAAACGAAAACGCGGGGTGATTTAAGAAATGAATTGTACCTTTGACTTTGGAGAAACATTTTAATTTTTGTACAGTTTGCTAGAGCACCTCCCGGCGCATTACATGATACACACTTCATATAAAGTGAAGGCATAGTGACGAGGCGCGAGGACTTCAAACAATCTATGCTAACTTTGATCTTTTGGTTTGACATAGACGTGTCCCGATTTGAAATGCTACCCGAGGTTCACCACGAGCTATTATAGCCCGATACCAGATGTGGGTAGCTTAAGGTGAACACAACATGCGAGGCGACCGCATAAATCAGGTTTGACCTATTACCTTGAGGACTTATTATTTGACCTATTATTCGGTCACCTGGCTTTTTTTCGTTTTCGCTTAAGCCTAGCCAGGTTCACTATCAAGCAATAGTCCATGGTGAACCCTCGAGCAACATTTTTGAAACAAGGATATGTCAAGTCCGCCGTGCTTTTGACCGTCGAGATTATTTCGCATTATCAGCTTTCTGACACCACACAACAAGCGAAGTCGAATAACATCCATTTCCCGCAAATTAAAAACATAGCGACGAAACGCGAGGCCATCGAAGAACTCAATCAAATGTGTGATCCTAGCATATCCCAGGTTTAAATGTTGCTTGAGTGTTCACCACGGGCTATCGCTTGATATCAGATGTGGGCACTTTTGAGTGAAAACGAAAAATGTGAGGCTACCGAAGGATCAGCTTGGTTTTGAATTGGAAAAATAATTAGATTGCCCAACTTTCGCGTACTGCATGACATAAGAAGCTAAGTCGAATGACGCCAATTTGATGAAAATTGACGTGACATGGACCGAACCAGGCGTTCGGCCGGTATCGCTTCAGAATCGCTCTTTAATAAATCAAGCAAACCTTTGAACCTTGATGCTTGATCAAGCAAAGCTTGATCTTCACATGGCCAGGATTCAAATATTACGCGAGGGTTCACCACAGGCTATCGCTTGATACCAGATTTGGGCAGGTTTGGGTTAGAATGACAAAAATGTGAGGCGACCGGAGAGACCGGTTTGCGTTGTACCTCGACTGCTAAAGTGGTCATGCGAGATCTATGCAGTTGCTTGCAGCGAGTTCAGTGCAGGCATTCGTGGTAATCGATTCGAAATACCATGAGCACGTCGCCGAAGACCAATACCAAAACGCAGGGGTGTTGTTTTGTATACTCTTGGAGGAGTGTATGTCCACATTGTCAAATTTTGTTCATCCAAAAGTGAACGGCGACGGTGACTCGCCTGGAAACCGCCCTAGGTGACAGGTCACCAGAGTGAACGGGCGGACGTCACTAGTCCCACTAACTTGCCACCCCTCAATATCAAATGAAAATGGACATGGAGCAAGAAGCATAAAACTGCGGACTGCCGCGGAGCAGGTGCACCGTTGCCCCTGCCGATGCCCCGTCGATGACCCTGGGACTAGTGACGTCCGCCCGTTCACTCTGATGACCTGTCACCTAGGGCAGTTTCCAGGCGAGTCACCGTCACCGTTAACGTCGCGACTATACCCTGTAGCGTGGCAAGCGTAGTGGTGTCCGGAGACACTGCGCCGACTGGCACCGTCTGGTCTGCTGAGTATCATGCCACCCTTGCTGACACCAGGCTTGAAGCTGAGACTTCTAGAAATCTGTCAGCTGCGGTGGCCAGTTGGTCCAGAGGAGCTTCCCTAACAGCAGCGATAATTCTGCCGAAGCTGCCTAAGGTAGCCGGTGAAGAAATGAGCTTCAACAGCTCATGTATGTGTGAGGAATCTCCTGGTGTTCGGAGTGCATCCGTGGGAGCGGCTGGAACGGCTTCTGGTCCCTGAGCTGCTTGCAGGGCAAAGCTGCTTGAGACGCATTTTCCCCTTCGAGAGAAAAATGTGCCTCTTCGGTGCGCTCAAATGGACACCGTCGACTTTTTTGGCAAGAGGCTCCCCTCGGAAGAAAAAGACAACCCTTCACGCGAGAGGGTTCCAGACATATTCATGAGGGGAACTTAACCTCTGGAGGGAAGCCTCTAACTTCAAATATTATGAGTTGGAGGTGGGGGCAGGGGAGGGGATGCACTCGGACCTTCCCGGAGGGACGCCTTTAACTTCCAAGGTGCGCCTCTTGATGATAAATTCGATGGCGTTCACTCAAAAACATTAAAGCCTTTTCTTTGCAAGGGACGCCCCTGACCAAACAATTCGAGGGGATGCACTCGAGCACACCGAAAGGGTGCCTTTTCTTCTGAGAGGGGCTCCTCTTCTGAAACGTCCATAGCGATGCACTTGAGCCTTCAGGGAGAGGAGCCTTTTCCCGGCCGAAGGGCTTTTTCATCTTCAGTGGCATTGGTGTGCTATCGGCGTAGAAGCTCATCTTCAGAGCTCCTGCACAACTTTCTTGGGGCCCCAATGTGATCTTTAGGGGCCCCAGTGCGATTTTTTTGCCAACATTCCACTACTATGCTGGTAGGTACTCGCCGTCAGCAGACCACCGCCGTGCAAACTAGCAAAGGCTGGCGTTCAGTTCTTTAACTTTAACTTTCTTTAACTCTGCTGCGTGATATACGGTAAATTAAACAAGAAGTGTTTGAGGATTAGTATACCGAATGTTGCTCTATAAATGAACACAGCCTATCATAGGCGACAACAGGTACACAGAGATGATGTAGCCGCCTTATTTGTGTTTTTCCTGGATAAGCCTCTGTCCGCAACATCGTACATCAGTCAATGCATAGAACATGCGTAAAACTTCACGTGTTCTGAAATATTGGGGGCATCCAGGATTCACTACTCTCTAATTACAATGGACCATTCTCTTTACTTCAACATATCTAAAATTCCAGTTTTTAAGTTGACCTTCAATCGCCTGTGCCGAAAGTTATTCTATTCCGTCACTTCAGGAATTCCCAAGCAATGAACAATAATGCGATGGCATGCCGGGAGCATAGTTTATTATCATGCTGAAAACCAACATAAACCCCCTACTACCTCACCCTGGAACCGCTTCTGCCATTTATTTTCATACTTAGGAACGCAAAATGCCCACCATATGTATTCGGCATCAATGGTATTGGTTAGAAAGTAGTATTTATGAACATAGCGTGTGATTATCTGACTGGTTTTGGAAGCTCATCAAACTATCAAAATTGGCCTAACATGCCCTCCTGAATCGCTGCCTGGAGCCGCCTCTGGTCGACCCCTTAAACAAGTTGTCCTAGCATGATACATCCAAAAGAACTTGAGTAAAAGTCACGAAGTTTCATAGCTCTATTATATCGTGATAAGAAGCTTAATAGAGGAAGCATTGCTCCAATGAGTGTCGCACAGAAATAGCCGACCAAGAACAACCAGACCTGACCCCCATCCGCTGACCCTGATCCACAACGCGCTGACCCCCTGATCGGCTCTGTGATGACAGCACACGCTCTGACCTCGACCATGCCCAAGTGACCATGACCATGACCACGCCCAAGTGACACGCAAATGGCGCAATTCCCCCGGAGGCGCTGCCAATAGTTCACATTCCTTTTGAACAAGCCGATCATTGAATCATATATTCATCCAGTGCAAGCAATCACTCGAGTTGATGGAAAGTCAGCCAGTTGTTGAAATCACTGAGACATTGCGTCGCAATGTCGACGCCGATGACCCGAAGCCAGTGGCTGTCAGCGCTGATGATTGCTGCGTGAACACTTCGCCTTTCATCCAACGATTACAAGGATATTGTAGCGCTCTTTTTGGAATTACACGCTGCCAAAGGATCCGTGAGCATTTTTTCGTCTGTGATTTTCCGTCGATAATGCCGCGATGTTCTGGGAATGCACGGTAGGTACACGCGACCCCACGGTGGTGCAGTACTGCCGCTCGCAGCCGCCGCCGCCTCGGCCGCTTCAGTCAAGCCGACAGTAGCTCCGAGTCTGGCCGGCAGGTGGCAGGCCGGACGGCGGCCGCTCGATATGATCGCGAGACACGCGGTAGTACGGTGGCAAGTGCGGCTGAGTGGGGGTGTGGGAGCCGGGGGTGCTCCGAACGCCGGCACCCTGGATCAGTCGGACCAGCCTGCACTGCAGCCGCCGCCTCCGCCGCCTCAGCCGACACGCGGCCACGGCCAGTACGTGTCCAGGTGAGCGGGCCGGCCGCAACAGCGGCTGCGGTCTGTTGTCATGCGACAGACTGGGCCTGCCCATGGCGGCGCGTCTGGTGGTGACCACCGGCAGCCGGTGATCGGCTGCAGCTGCTTCCTGTGGCCGGTGCCGGCGGTGGGCGGGCGGCACGCCGGTGGCCGGGGTCGGGATCGAGGTCGGGCGAGCGGCCGGCGCTGACGTCAGCGGCACTATCAGCTCTGTCGGTGCCGGTGGCCGTGACGGCCAGACGGACCGACGCAGCACCTGTCCGCCTGACGAGGGCGCCGCTGTCCACGGCCGCACACCACCTGGTCCCGCGCGCCGCCGTGGCTGCGTACTCCCGAGACTGGGGCTCCGCCGGGGGTCCGAGCGTACTGAGCTGACGGCAGCCCACCGGCTGCTGGTCAGGTCGCCAAATGTCCACAGTTTGCGTGCTGACCGGCGCAACATTTATCTTGGGTGCGGAACGAGAATCCAGTATAATTTTTTGACATATTAACCGGTTCGATGCTGGTACTGAACGCCCTTGGACGAATATTTTCTGCACGATGCGGCTGCGATCTCGAGATATATCAGTCAGGTTAACTTATGGCTAGGTGCTGCGCTTGGGGCGGGGATGGCCGAGTGGTTAAGGTGTCGGACTATGGGTACCAAAGGTCCCGGGTTCGACTCTAGCGCCACTCAGGACAATTCCCAATCCCGCGGCCCACCGGCGAAACAGTGTGGGCGGCGCCATTAGCCATGAATGTGCATAAAGTGTGTCGTGAACCAACCAATAAACAAACATAGGTGCTGTGCCTAAAATAGTGACGGAAGGTAATCGTGAGAGAGAGAGAGAGAGGGGGGAGGGAAGGAGCGTCAGTATAGTGCGATTTGAGGGGTAAGGGACGAGAGAGCGATAGGGACGGCGATTGCAGAAGATGTGTGAGATCCGTTTGATACATGATATCTGGAAATGTGCATACCGTGTATATTGATAATCATCTTTGTGCATGCGAGATGTGAAAGTGATTTCTGGTTGAGACGACAAAATATGCGAAGATGCTAGTGGAATCCCGAGCGTGATTTCAGTGCATGATTTGTGCCATGAACGGTGTAAGGATCAATCTCTTGAAAATCATCCATGATCGCAACGCTTGAGACCTTAACATATCTACTTTTTATCGAAAGCACAATATTCCTTGTCAATGTGGGTCAACAATTTTCATCTTGTTTTACTTCCAATCATAATAGGCAAGGAAATCGTCCATTTCTTCCCATAATTAAAGGTCGTCACACAGTGCGAACAACACCAGCCGGGCGATCAACACGTGCTGTTGAACCACGGCTTCGAAGACATACGCGACCCAAGAGGAATCGTAATTTCCGTCACAGGATGAATCAATTTTGCCCACACAAAATGCAAACATTCAGGTTGACACGCGTGGCCAAGACGCTCCTTTGAATTGTACGGATTGACAAAAGAACACTGGATTAGCATATTGCGCATCCAGGGGCAGAGTTCATCCAAGTGAACTAGGCCATTGCTCGATTTTTGCACTCGATTATGAAATGGGCGAAATCAAGTACACCAATCGCGGTATACAATTCTCCACTTGTTTTCAACGCGTGACTTACATGCATTTTATTCTCGCTCGTGGTGTAATTAATTTACCTGATGACTAAAAGTGGCCCACTTAAGCCTTTCACGTTTATAAAATGTACCTTATCGAACATTAATGTGCTCATTGTATCAAACTCAATTTCGTTGAACGTCGAAGTCATATTTAATAACGATCAACTTTGATCAATATCTCGCTATAGGCAATGCACCAAATGGGCACCGATATTACATGAATTAATTTTCATTATAGAAAACTAATGAATCGTGGCATAATATGCACTATCCCACGTCATAAAGTACGGCTCATAATCGGCCGCGTGGTTTTGCAAAAACGTGATTTATAACACGGCTTAATCCCACAGTGGGTGTTAATCGTACGGTACAAACACCTTTATATTACACAGTGCCTGGGTTCAATGATCATTATAACAGTCTAATTGCTATTCATTTCCTACAACTGCACTGGCGTTAAACTATAATATACATCAAATTTACGTGAAGGCCGGCATGGGATACACTTGTTCGATAAATCGTGACTGCAGCATTACATTTCAACCGTGACCTTAGTCCACTGCTATATATATATATATATATATAATAATTAAATCAATAATTGCTTAATATATAGCAAGCCACATTCGGCTTAACTGATATTTGTGCATTGCGGGTGGTAGGATTATTTCGCCGCATGCTGGAACTAACCATTAGGATAAAAAGCCAGCCTGCTGCAGTTTGGAATGTATTCACTCAGCAGGTCAGGCCTCGGCCCTTTGCCAACAAATGACACGTGTCGGGCGGGCCATGACCCGTCAGATGCATTGGCAGGATTGTGCAGCTGAAATGAACACACTTGTGTTTCTCATACACTCAAGACACCATGTCGTGTAAGTGGCCTATTCTTAAACACGTGATTAGAGTGTGGCCGAAATGTTATGCAACACTCGCGCTTGACAGCCTCCAGTCAGGCGTTTCAATTGCAATACGTATTTAATTACATTTCGCGATATTTCATTCATTAATGTTTGCAATTTGTATATTTCATTGTATTCAAATGAATGACTTATAGACGTGCAGTGCTAAGTTGTTTCTGTATTCAATCTATTGAAGCTTATGAATTCACGGTGTGAGTAATACCATCTGAAACTTGTGCTGGGTGTCAGGGGAAATTGTGCCGGCTCTTTTTATAAAAAAAATATTTTTATTCCATCCTTACTGAATGCCCAAAATGTTCTTTTTCGAACTCGATACAAAATTTTATTTCCCGATATCGTTTAGTTACATAAAAAGCTGCCATGTTTAGTTGCCCGAGTTTTCATGGGAGGGGAATAACCACGGGTTGAAAAATGTGTAATACTGCTGTATTGCAGGACAATTGTTCTTATGAATGTGAAGGGTTTGTGATTGAAAACTGCTATTATGAAACAGCATGAGATCTATCGGGTCGGTATGACATATTCTTGTAACGTCCCCTTACTTTTCCGCAGAATCCCATCATGATCTTTAGCCGTTCTCATTACAATCGCGCGATTTATGTATGTGTATATATATATATATACATATACATACATATATGCATACATTTTTATAAAATATGAGACATGAGGGTGGACAATCACCACTTTGCCTGGACGATTTGTCGTGGAACTGGCCCACGGTGTTTGTCTTCCAACCAAACAGCTGTTGATTCGAGTCCTACCTGTCCCTACTCTTGGCCCGCGACCAATCGGCATGTCGACGCATCGTAAAGCCAACCACCACCACCACCACCACCACCACCACCACCACCACCACCACCACACCAACACGCCCGTATGTACTCATGCATCAGTACATCCTTGCATGGCGCCACAGCTTGAACACATGCATTCTCTACATATGCACATTGCTTGAACTGACGGAACAATGGTATTAGCCGCATTTGGTCGTGCAATTTTATTTAAAGAGTGCACCTGACGTTCAATAGGATTCATACGCCTGGGGTGGGACATGCAGTTGTGTTCGGCAGTGTGCTCTGAATGTGTGTATTTAGCTACATGTATGTTTAATTTAACGCTTCATATTCAACTTCTTGTATTTTTATGACCTAAATTTGCAGTGTGTGCCATCAGGCCGATATTGCCAGGTCGTTTTACGGTTTTCATTTGGAGGAGAGAGGCAAGCTACTGCTTGCCCCTCTTCGCGCCGTTTTGGGGACGTGTCCCAACCTCGATATCCGCTGGCGATGCCGAATAGCATTCTAGATCGATTCGTTTCAGTCAACGCCCGCAGACACAATGTTAGAAGTTGAGAAAGTTATGAGCACCCGGGCACCCACAAATAGCTGGAAACAACACCCCCGGGCAGAGGTACGCAAAGTGATGTGCGTTGTGGGGAGAGCTGATGTTGCAGCTACAATGATTGCAATAACATTTCTGCATCTAAGATTTCGATAAAAATAAGCAATATTATGGCGTTATCAAACGCTTGACATGATTGATGCTTTTCATGACCTGCGTCATGTTTGAAGCTTTCAACATGTGCTTGACATGGCTTTCCATGATTTGCTGGCAACTGGTGGACAGTTTGTTGAAGAGAATGCTTCACAGCTATGCACAGAGCCTTCATGGCCTCTCCTACTTCTTTTTTATCTCCAATCCCGTGGAGACATATTTCAAGCTTCGTCGCCGTGGCTTGGTATGGTTCCGGGAAGGAGCTTATGGACGTTTGAGGGTGTGTGCCTTAAGACATGACCAAACTGAGGTCAGGTGTGTTGCTGGCTCCAGCAACATTGCTGCATTGCTGGCCACGTTGACCAATTCGGTTGGCATTGACCGTGTCCGGTGGTAAGAGAGAATACCAACACGCACAATATCGACTAGGTAAGCATACTATCCAAACACAAAATGTCGAAACACAAGATGTCCATTCGCAAATATCGACTCGACAAGAGATGAATGAGGGAAGCATCCACTGTCAACACATGGAAAGCGAAATAATGACTGCCAGGGTAATTTTCCCCCTTCTTGTATTTCCATCAATATGCATCTATATCTCTATCTTATCCCACTCCCATCTCTATCACTCTGTATTTCCCATTCCTTCTCTTTCTCTTCCTTTCCTTCACTGTCTCATTCTCTCCCTCACTGTCCTTTTCTCTTCTTCGCTGTCCCTTTCACTTTCTCTCTCCCTCCCTCTTTTTCTCTTTCCTCCTCTATTTATATCACTTGTTTGTATCTCTTATGTTATTCCCGTTGTCTTAAACGGCAGAAAGACTTAAGCTTGCCATCTTCTATGAACACGCCACAGGGAGTCTTCTGAAAAGCGAACTAGATAATTTTCGATCACTTTGTGATTCAGTATTCAAACCTGTTGGTGGTCAAATCCCTATGAAGCCACGTGGGGCTTTATAGACAAGTTCGTTTCCTTCCTATAACGAAACCCCAAACCCAGAACGATTGCATCTTGTTTTTTCTTCTTCAAAGTTTAAATATGAAGAAAAAACAGATTTGGTGAAAAATGGATTCCACGTAAGCTTCAGTTTGAAACCGACAGTATGAATGTCAAGAGTGCATGATGAATATCTCACCTAAAGAGGAAAAATAGCATTTCCTTGGACACCATTACACAGACAACCGTGCTGAAAAATTGCCAGGAACTAGCTCCACAGACTCCGACCATTGCGCAGCCGCATCACTGGAAGGGGAAGTTTTTTTTTGTGCGCCCCACGTAGGCTTTGCAACACACGAAATCATGCCATTCAAGCCGCAATCGATAGCTCAGCAAATCTGAGGTAAATTTTGTTTGTATATATGTTTGAAGGTAAAATATTTTGTGGACCCACAGGCCACTGATGGCGTCAGATTTCTGATCAAGTGAAGGTATTTGGTTTTGGGAACCCATATTTGGATGCTAAACTTGAGCATGAAATATGAAAATGTCAAAGACATTTCAGGACGAACTCTTGAACATTAGAACGGTGTATTGAGCAATCATAGAGCTGTTCGGTTCCGTACAGTAAAGGTCATATGCCAAGTAAGAACAAAGCAATTCATGATGTCCATTTGGTGTGGAATATGGTACATGCGCACATGCTAAGGTAACTCGTCTGGGGCTAATAAAGGAAGAAATCGACCCGTGCACTTGCATGTACAGGAGCATTTTATGTAATAACATTTTTGCATCATTTTTACGCCCATATACAATATATTTGATATGAATGGCTTCTCAAATGGCTTCATTGGGTGGAGATCTAATGAAACGACCTGAGAAACACTGCCGCGGGCGGCGAGTGACAAAGGAAATATTAATTACTTCAAAACAATTGCTTTTCGGCTAGAAATGGTATTCAATGACCTATTTATGCACATTCATGGTAAGTAGAACTCCCGTGGCGGCGTG
>JAOTOL010001652.1:2437500-2485000 GCA_034440575.1 Imbricaverruca yamaguchii | reverse complement strand
GGACGGCTGAGCAAAACCTCACGAAGTAATTGGTTCTCAATGGTTATGCACATATATATTTATTGGGAACTTCGGTTGATTTTTTCAGTTAGTTTCTGCTACACTAATGCGATCGGTTTACAACTTTGGCACAATGCGTAATGCGATTCACCGGTATACGATATTCGTACAAATATTGGTGTTTGCTTGAAACATCAACAATTTGTATTTACTCCTTCCCCATTCAGGAAGGACGAATGGGGATGAAGGTCTTCTGGTTTCACAAGTTTGTATGTCATAGAAATGTGTCCACGCCTAACGCATTCGATCATGGCGTTCCACATTGTGTCGAATCACGCATTGAATGACCGGGAGTTTCGCCACCATTCTTCTGACCTTACGTCAGCGTCCGTCAGCCTACTTCAGTTCACCCTAGCTGGAGATAGCTCGTGAGGAACAGCCAGAGTTCAGTCTCCGTCAGTTTTTAGCTGATGTTAACCTGCACAACCGGGTCACTGGACCTGACCCTCGGTGTTGGCTGACAGTTTAGCGGGCTAGCTTGTCCCCCACAGGTTAACCTCAGTGAGGAGGCGCAAAATAGCGCAACTATTTCACACACTAGTGTGAAACAAACTGATTGTCACGCAGGGCATCTCTGATAGCCAATCAAAGCGCGTGAATCTTCGAAGATGGGTCCGAGCAAACAGACTTATCGCGGTTCCGCGTTGGTGGATTTGCACTGAAGTGTTTGTTTCCCTGATACTGTTGTCGGACAAGCCATATCGTCCATGAGCGGGTGTGCAATGGCGGCTGGCACCCACACGGAATTGCAGTGTGGGGCTCATACCCGATGTTTTTAGAGCCATTTATCCTTGCTCTCGGGGCCGTTAAAGTCGGCGCCTTACACGGAGACGGCAACATATTGTGTGCACGTATGACTCGGGAAGAGCGCCGGAGAGAAAGACACGTCACACCGGGACGGGCAAGTTATGGCGTCACCTTTTTGCCGCGTCGTTTTGTTTATGTGTTTTGTTTTGTTTTGGCTGACGCCTCCCCGACACTGCTTGTCAGGCGGAGCGCGTGCAACACAATTACAGCCAGCACATGTATCTCGGCGGGAATGGGCACTCAGTTGGTGCGAGATTCCGATACACCTGAGCGATGTAGCGGCCAGGAGGCAGAATATCCAAACTGCTGCACAAACGTTCACCTTTCCTTCCCATTGTCTCCCATTCTACCACTTTCTCTTTCCCTCTCTGTCTCTCTTTCTTTTGTCTTCTCTCTCTATCTCTCCATATATATGTATATATACATATATATACTTATACACATATATACGGATATATATATAAACATACATATGTATATGTACATATGTATATATACATATATGTATACATATGTATATATATATGCATATATATATATATATACATATGTATATATATATATATATATATATGCATACATTGAATCTGATTCAGTTGTCCGAGAGGCGCTATCCGGAGGGCGGGAGTCAGCTATGTTGGGATGAACCATCCGAACATTGATGCTGTTTCCATAGGCAGGCGGAATACAGACGGATCGGATCAGGCTCAGCGGCATGCTGGTAATAAAAAAGAAACAGGGAGCGTTGCAATATCGTTGCAATATCAATTCCGCCACCGAGTGCTTTCAGCGCTAATCGACAAAATAGTGGGTCAGCGTGGGATTAGTGGAGGCATTTCTCGCACAGCTAACATAATTGCGGACGCAATAGCTGGGCTTTTGAAGGTTTGAGCAGGGTATGTGTCCCAATATACAGCCCAAACCCTTAAGCAATCTACCGACGCAAGTCGAGGACGCGGAAAACGGTGCAAGTTGAGCTGGTTGACCGGCTGGAAAAATATATGGATATAGAATGTAAATACCATAAACAAATATAAGTCCTCGGTATTTTATGTTTAGAAGATACTAAAACATTAAAATATGATATATTACTTGCAAAACAGCTTGCAATCCAAAGCTTGCAAAAGAAAGAACGAGAAAATATGCGATCGAATCGAGATCAAACTCGCTGAGCTCGAACGATTGGCGGATTAATAGGATGATTACTAACCAGATTACAGGTGTTCCCATGAGCAACGTCATCGCGATTGGCCTCTGATCGCGATCAGGACTGATTAGAGCTGCCCATGGGAACAGGGTCATTGTCTCCGGGAGGTGCAGCATCTGATCCAGCTGCCTGTGTGGCATTGTGTCTGGGACCTGCTACCCGACCACTGTGTTAGGGAGGTGCAGCATCTGATTCAGCTGCCTGTATGGCATTGTGTCTGGGACCTGCTACACGACCACTGTGTTAGGGAGGTGTAGGGTCTGAGTCAGCTGCCTGTGTGGCATTGTGTCTGGGACCTGCTACCCGACCACTGTGTCAGGGAGTTGCAGGTTCTGAGCCAGCTGCCTGTATGACATTGTGTCTGGGGCCTGCTACCCGACCACTGTGTCAGGGAGGTGTAGGGTCTGAGCCAGCTGCCTGTGTGGCATTGTGTCTGGGACCTGCTACCCGACCACTGTGTCAGGGAGTTGCAGGTTCTGAGCCAGCTGCCTGTATGACATTGTGTCTGGGACCTGCTGCCTGACCGCTGTGTCAGGGAGGTGCAGGGTCTGAGTCAGCTGCCTGTGTGGCATTGTGTCTGGGACCTGCTGCCCGACCACTGTGTCAGAGAGGTGCAGGGTCTGAGCCAGCTGCCTGTGTGGCATTGTGTCTGGGACCTGCTGCCTGACCGCTGTGTCAGGGAGGTGTAGGGTCTGAGCCAGCTGCCTGTATGACATTGTGTCTGGGGCCTGCTACCCGACCACTGTGTCAGGGAGGTGTAGGGTCTGAGCCAGCTGCCTGTGTGGCATTGTGTCTGGGACCTGCTACCCGACCACTGTGTTAGGGAGGTGTAGGGTCTGAGCCAGCTGCCTGTGTGGCATTGTGTCTGGGACCTGCTACCCGACCACTGTGTCAGGGAGTTGCAGGTTCTGAGCCAGCTGCCTGTATGACATTGTGTCTGGGACCTGCTGCCCGACCACTGTGTCAGAGAGGGGCAGCGTTAGAACCAGCTGTCCCGGAAGACCACCACCGCTGAGACCAACTGTCCGGGAAGATACCCACTGCCGAGACCAGCTATTCGAGAAGACAGCCACTGCCGAGACAAGCTGTACGGGAAGACAGCCACTGTTTAGACCAGCTGCCTGGGAAGACAGCCACTGTTGATACCAGCTACCTGGGAAGACAGCCACTGCCGTAACCAGCTGCACGGGAAGACAGCCACTGTTGAGACCAGCTGTACGGGAAGACAGCCATTGTCGAGACCAGCTGCCTGGGAAGACAGCCATTGTCGAGACCAGCTGCCTGGGAAGACAGCCACTGTCAAGACCAGCTGTCCAGGAAGACAGCCACTGCGCCTCTGCGAGGAGCTGAGTTTGAGGAAGCACTTTGAGAGACACTGCGTTTGGTACCAGTGGACCGACCCGTGTTTCTGTTTGCACGGATCTCGGCAGCTGTCGCTGGACACACTCCAGACTGATTTCCA
Organism: Imbricaverruca yamaguchii; assembly: GCA_034440575.1. Classification (NCBI taxonomy): domain Eukaryota; kingdom Metazoa; phylum Arthropoda; class Thecostraca; family Neoverrucidae; genus Imbricaverruca; species Imbricaverruca yamaguchii. Next base: position 2,481,464 of record JAOTOL010001652.1, on the reverse strand, counting down.
CTGATATTGGTTGTGGTTGCATGCCCGGCCCTCGGCCACTGGCCAGTGTGTCGGTGTGCAGGTGTACCCGACTAGCAGCAGGTGCTCGATGTGATGGCATGCCCGACTCTGGGTCGCTGTTCTCTGTGGCGGTATGGCGGCTCCGGACTGTTATTTGCTATGGCGGAATACCCGGCTCTGGACCGCTATTTGCTGTGGCGGTATACCCGGCTCTGGACCGCTACTTGCTGTGGCGGTATACCCGACTCTCGGCTGTTCTCCGCTGTGGCGGTATACCCGACTCTCGGCCGCTGTTCCCTGGAGCGGTATACCCGACTCTCGGCTGTTGTCCGCTGTGGCGGTATACCCGACTATCGGTCGCTGTTCCCTGGAGCGGTATACCCGACTCTCGGCTGTTGTCCGCTGTGGCGGTATACCCGACTATCGGTCGCTGTTCCCTGGAGCGGTATACCCGACTCTCGGCTGTTGTCCGCTGTGGCGGTATGTCGGCTCCGGACCGCTATTTGTTGTGGCGGTACGCGCGGCTCTCGGCCGCTATTTGCTGTGGCGGCATACCCGGCTATGGACCGCTATTTGTTGTGGCGGTACGCGCGGCTCTCGGCCGCTATTTGCTGTGGCGGCATACCCGGCTATGGACCGCTATTTGCTGTGGCGGCATACCCGGCTATGGACCGCTATTTGTTGTGGCGGTACGCGCGGCTCTCGGCCGCTATTTGCTGTGGCGGCATACCCGGCTATGGACCGCTATTTGTTGTGGCGGTGCGCGCGGCTCTCGGCCGCTATTTGCTGTGGCGGCATACCCGGCTATGGACCGCTATTTGTTGTGGCGGTACGCGTGGCTCTCGGCTGCTATTCGCTGTGGCGGCATACCCGGCTATGGACCGCTATTTGTTGTGGCGGTACGCGCGGCTCGCGGCCGTTGGCCGCCGCCGGACCCCTGGCCGAGCGACGCCCCGGACAGCGCTGTCGGCAGCCGACACGACCGCCTTTTTGTGGCGCGCTTTTTACCGCCATCGTAGTGGGAAATCTATTCGGTTTGGTATCCGTCTGGGAAAGAATGAACACGCTGTAATGGAGCGGGCTAATTGATCTGTGAATGCGACGGCCGTCGGCGGCGGCGGCGGCGGCATCGCGGGCGGGGGCGGGGGCGGAGGCGGCTGCCGCTGCTGCTGCTGCTGAGTGGCCGGTCGGTCAGTCTACCACACGCACTGCCCGTCAGCGGGACGGCAGCGCGTCGTGACGCGGTGCGTCCAACAGCCGTGCTGTGCCGGCGGCGGCCACGTCTGGTGTGCTGTGTCGGTGGTGGTGACCACGTCTGGTGTGTTGTGTCGGTGGTGACCACGTCTGGTGGTTGCCACGTCTGGTGTGCTGTGTCGGTGGTTGCCACGTCTGGTGTGCTGTGTCGGTGGTGACCACGTCTGGTGTGCTGTGTCGGTGGTGACCACGTCTGGTTGTGACCACGTCTGGTGTGCTGTGTCGGTGGTGACCACGTCTGGTGTGCTGTGTCGGTGGTGACCACGTCTGGTGTGCTGTGTCGGTGGTGATCACGTCTGGTGTGCTGTGTCGGTGGTGACCACGTCTGGTGTGCTGTGTTGGTGGTGACCACGTCTGGTGTGCTGTGTTGGTGGTGTCCACGTCTGGTGTGCTGTGTCGGTGGTTGCCACGTCTGGTGGTAGCCAAGTCTGGTGTGCTGTGTCGGTGGTTACCACGTCTGGTGTGCTGTGTCGGTGGTTGCCACGTCTGGTGTGCTGTGTCGGTGGTTGCCACGTCTGGTGTGCTGTGTCGGTGGTTGCCACGTCTGGCGTGCTGTGTCGGTGGTTGCCACGTCTGGTGTGCTGTGTCGGTGGTGACCACGTCTGGTGTGCTGTGTCGGTGGTGACCACGTCTGGTGTGCTGTGTCGGTGGTGGCCACGTCTGGTGTGCTGTGTCGGTGGTTGCCACGTCTGGTGTGCTGTGTCGGTGGTGGCCACGTCTGGTGTGTCGGTGGTGACCACGTCTGGTGCGCTGTGTCGGTGGTGGCCACGTCTGGTGTGCTGTGTCGGTGGTGACCACGTCTGGTGTGCTGTGTCGGTGGTGGCCACGTCTGGTGTGCTGTGTCGGTGGTGACCACGTCTGGTGTGCTGTGTCGGTGGTTGCCACGTCTGGTGTGCTGTGTCGGTGGTGACCACGTCTGGTGTGCTGTGTCGGTGGTGACCACGGGCCACGTCTGGTGTGCTGTGTCGGTGGTTGCCACGTCTGGTGGTGACCACGTCTGGTGCGCTGTGTCGGTGGTTGCCACGTCTGGTGTGCTGTGTCGGTGGTTGCCGCGTCTGGTGTGCTGTGTCGGTGATTGCCACGTCTGGTGTGCTGTGTCGGTGATTGCCACGTCTGGTGTGTCGGTGGTGACCACGTCTGGTGGTGCCACGTCTGGTGTGCTTTCGGTGGTGATCACGTCTGGTGTGCTGTGTCGGTGGTGACCACGTCTGGTGTGTCGGTGGTTGCCACGTCTGATGTGCTGTGTCGGTGGTGACCACGTCTGGTGTGCTGTGTCGGTGGTGACCACGTCTGGTGTGCTGTGTCGGTGGTGGCCACGTCTGGCGTGCTGTGTCGGTGGTGGCCACGTCTGGTGTGCTGTGTCGGTGGTGGCCACGTCTGGCGTGCTGTGTCGGTGGTGACCACGTCTGGTGTGTCGGTGGTTGCCACGTCTGATGTGCTGTGTCGGTGGTGACCACGTCTGGTGTGCTGTGTCGGTGGTGACCACGTCTGCTGTGCTGTGTTGGTGGTGACCACGTCTGGCGTGCTGTGTCGGTGGTGGCCACGTCTGGTGTGCTGTGTCGGTGGTGACCACGTCTGGTGTGTCGGTGGTTGCCACGTCTGATGTGCTGTGTCGGTGGTGATCACGTCTGGTGTGCTGCCTCACAGCCGTGCCAGTGACGTTAGCGGTAGCAGCCGCCGGTGTGGACGGCAGCTACTCACTCGCTGATTGTGGCTAGTGAAATTGGGGCCAGCCTCACTATCAGACATACGAGAACGTCAGCGCGGTTTTCGCAAACATTGTGCTTGACCTGTCATCAAATTATCGACTGCATACTTGAACTATTTGTCGATGATCCATTAACAGGGTATCACTGTCGACTAAGGTGTTTATCTTTCGACCACTGATATACTTAGCTTTGACTAAAAGCATTTGCTTTAAAAACTGGTCCCGACCACCTGGCAGAGTGCCTTGCCGCGTCATCAGCAAGTCTGTCAAAGTGTCAGAGTTTTGGTCTTCTCGTGCTGGCCTCTGCCCATCTCGTCAGCACCTGCTCGTGTTCTTCTGCCATCTGACCCGACCGCCGGCGCTGGTAAGTGGACACAAACCACCTCGTGATCTGCGATTAACGCCAGCGCTACGGCCGCTACGTCTGCTATCTTGTCGGGCATCAGACCTCCATTCATACCGGTGCTGTGGCTCTGTGGGTTTCTGGGAGTGGTACGCAGTCACGCCCTGCATATAAAATTGGACCACTAACTAGCGGGGAGCGTGGCCAGACTGACAACTGGCCGTCAAGCTGCACGGGGTCGGCCAGCGGCAAACACCGTCAGCCAGCCACTCCCTGCCACTTCCTCCCGCCAGCCAGCCACCCACTTCCTCCCACTCCCTCCCACTTCCTCCTGCCAGCCAGCCACCCACTTCCTCCAGCCAGCCAGCCAGCTACTTCCTCCCATTTCCTCACGCCAGCCAGCCACCCACTTCCTCCCGCCAGCCAGCCACCCACTTCCTCACACTTCCTCCCGCTAGCCAGCCGCCCACTCCCCCCACTCCCTCCCACCAGTCACCCACTTTCTCCCACTTCCTCCCACCAGCCCGTCGACGCTGAGTTGCCACAGCCACCGCTCAGGCTTGTGACGACTACTCTATTTTTCACGAGGTCGCCCAGCAACGTGCGACATTCGCATCGACATGGAACTAGTGGAACATCTGTGGTTACCATGACCACCTCCACCATGGCGGGGTGTTATAATCCGTACAAGTTATTATCCAGGAGTTTCACTGTTCCAATGTGAAGCAATCACGAAGAGTTTCTACCTGAACAGTCGTCGGCATGGCATGGCATCTGAATGCAGTACACTTGCCAGTTAACGAACAGCGTGGTCGCCTTGCGACATGCTGCCTGTCCAGATATGTCGCTTTCTGGTAATCAGGAATTCACGAACTGTCGTCCATTGCAGTTCGCGTAGGAATGCCTGCACCTACCTAGTGGGCGGTAAAAACAACACAGACTGTAGACCAGCTACAATGACAACACTGGCTAGCCAGGGATCATCAATACGGAGTGCGTGATGAGCTCATTGTTCCTTGAAATGAAAGCGTGTGGCTTCCTCTTTTGTGAGTGGAGTTCGGGATCTTTCAGTTTGCTACTTTCGTAATGAAAATAGATGCATCACGGCGTAGAACATTCCGAGGAGGTTTACTTTTGTTGGACATACAACATTTCCAATAAATCCTTTTCGTCTCCATGTATCTATTGGCGTAATGCATATAGTAAGGTTAATAATGCTTCTCGTCGACGTGTTGAGGGGTTAGTCCGAAGAAAGACTGGTTAACATTTGCCTATTATGGTATTACAGTGTCTTCAGCAAGATGTCAATATTTCGATCTAAAAAAATAATCCACCGGCCAGTCTACGCAGTCTTGTTCCGAAAAGATTACATAAGAACAGACATGTCAGGAATGTGCTCGTTTAAGTAGATATTTGATTAGACAATGTTTATATTTATGAAAATGTTCCCTATGTGGAATTATTAGAAGTGGCATGGTGAGAGTGCTTGTGAGTGACCTGACAAATTATGTCCTTATTTTGCGTCCAAATGTTAGCACTGGCTGAACGTGCTGCAGGAAGAGATGAGAGAAGCATCAATATACGCACGCACATACATACACACACATACGCGCACATGCACACACACACACACACACACACACACACACACACACAAAAATATATATATATATATATATATATATATATATATATATATATATATATATATATATATATATATATCATGCAAAATGTTCAGGAAATGCCTTGAAGAGGACCTGTTCTTACACCAGTTTGTATCGGAACCTACCAGGCATGGTTCATTCTTGGACCTTGTATTCTCGGATTTAAGTGACTTGGTTCAAGACTTGACTGTAGGCGAAACTCTGGGAAAAAGTGACCATAACATAGTTAGATTCAAGGCACATGTAGGGGAAATTATCAAGGATAATTTGGTAAAGGTTCCAAATTTCAACAGAGCAGACTTTAACGGCATGAGAGCGGCTTTAAGTGCCATCAGATGGGAAGAAGAATTCTCCAATTTAAATGCCTGTGAAATGTGGGAAAAGTTCAAATCTTACTTAAAGGAAACTCAGATTAGACATGTCCCCCAAAAGCAAAGACGCAAAGAAGGGTAGGAAAGCCAGCATGGCTTACACCAGACGTGATAAAAGCAATTAGGGCTAATAAAACTGCATTTAGAGTTTTTAAAGAAGCCTCAAATGTCATTAATCTAAAGGCGTATCGAAAAGCTAGAGACACTGTGAAGCAAAAAACCAGAGCAGCAAAGCGAGCAAAGGAACTGGATTTAGCTAGAAACTGTAATGGGGACAGTAAAAAGTTCTTTAGTTTCTAAAAGCTGAGTAAAGTTTCTAGCACAATTGGTCCACTGGAAGTAAACGGGACTACATTGGGTGAGGATAGTGAGATGGTTGAGGAGCTGAGCAAGCAATTCAAATCAGTGTTTACATTGGAAGATATGACCAATCTGCCGACCGTACACCATAGTTCAGTTACATGGGATCTGACAAATGATGTTGATTTCATTGGTAGTGATGTTGTTTACAATCATATCAGGAAAATAAAGCCAAATAAGGCAGCAGGACCTGATGATATTTATGCTAGGGTGTTGCGGGAAACTGAAAAGGAACTGGCATTTCCACTTAGCATAATATTTTGTAGATCAGTTTCACATAATGAAATTCCAACCGATTGGAAAAGGGCAAATGTAGTTCCTATTTTCAAGAAAGGAGAAAGAGGGAAAGTTGAAAACTATAGGCCAATAAGTCTCACATCCCTAGTCTGCAAGGTACTCGAATCAATTATCAAGGATAGAATAGTTAGTTATCTGGAAGGTAGCAGATTGATTCAAGATACTCAACATGGATTTAGAAAAGGACGATCGTGTCTCACAAACCTCTTGGACTTTTTGAACTTCGCCACAGAACAATTTGATCAGGGAAATCAGGTTGATGTAGCATATCTTGACTTTAGTAAGGCCTTTGACAAGGTACCCCATAAACGGTTAATGATACAGCTTCAGTCCCATGGTATTGCAGGTAGCATCTTAAAATGGATAGAGTTGTGGCTTTCAGATAGACAGCAAAGAGTGATGCTAAATGGTACAAAGTCATCATGGCAAAATGTTCTTAGTGGAGTCCCCCAGGGGTCAGTACTAGGGCCATTACTGTTCATTATATTTGTAAATAACATTGAAAGCGGCCTAAGCAGTAAAGTTTTGAAATTTGCAGATGATTTGAAGGTCTTTAGGGCAATAACAGGTCAGGATGAGCATATCTCGCTGCAAAAAGACTTGGACGAACTTGTGAAGTGGTCCGAAGAATGGCAAATGAAATTTAACTTTGATAAGTGCAAAATCATGCATGTAGGTAAGCAGCATATGAAGGCTCCATACTTGATGGGTGGCCAAGTGCTATCAGTGACTCAACAGGAGAAGGATTTAGGTGTTATTCTAAACACAAAATTGGGGGCATCAGAACAGACCAAGGAAGCCAGGAAGAAGGCACTGAGAATGCTCGGGGCAATAAATAGGAATGTATCATACAGAAGTGAGGAAGTGATCAGGAAGCTTTACTGTGCATACGTCAGGCCACATTTGGAATACTGCATCCAAGCTTGGTCTCCTAGCTATGAAAAAGATTGTTGGCTTTTAGAGAGAGTACAAAAAGAGGCTACAAAAATGGTTAATGGCATAAGCAACCTGGCATATGAGGAAAGATTGAAGAAATTGAATATGTTTTCACTTAGATATAGAAGGCTGAGAGGAGATCTCATCGAGGTCTTTAAATTTGTCAATGGTCTGGAGAGGGGATACCTTGGGGAAATGTTTGAATTTAACAGAAATGATGCAATTAGAGGTCATAAATTCAAAATTAAAATTAACCACAGCAGAACAAGGTTAAGGCAAACTTTCTTCACCAACAGGGTAGTGGAACACTGGAACCAGCTGCCAGAAAACATCGTCAGTAGCAGCACATTGAACATCTTTAAAAACAGCATAGACAATCATTATAAGAATAGAGGGCTTGCTTTTCAGTATTACAGGGAGGGCTGATTGGCAGATTTGGTGGGCAACTGGTTCAGTGTACAGAGTGCAACCAAGAAGGGCCCTTGTGGCTCAGAGTTGCACTAATCTTTTATGTCTTTATGTCTTTATATATATATATATATATATATATATATATTTACATATATATATACATATGTATGTGTATATTAGTCTGTTCCCAAAAATTTAAGGTTTGAAATTATAACGGTATCATCTATCATTTGATGACGTGGGATGAGGACTACCAAAATTAAATAAGTAGTGAATCAAATTGACTAAATGAACAAAAAATTGCGGACCCCGCAAGTCCATCAGTTTCTCTTGTGTGACGGGCACGCACCTCGTTCGAATATCGTCTCCGACGTTTTACCAAACGTTTTTTATGTGCTGAAAATGAGTGTGTTATTAAAATATCTGAGACTTCAGATGACAAAATATAGTGGAATAGTACATTCTTAGTCGAGATGGGCGGCTTAGTTTGACCAAATATGCCCTCATTCGACACAAAATTCGAACTGCTGATAAATGTTTCCCCTCCCAAACATTTCCAACCACCCGGATAAAGACTCCAGGATTTCAACAACTATCGCATCGATTAGGCCTCTTGTGCATCTTTCGGATGAAATGATTAGTGACCAACTTAATTGTATCGTGGAGGGAGCCAAATCCACCACCATCGTTCCTGATTCACCGGATTCCAATCCCTCGCAAACCCTGTTCAATGGTTCTTCTTTTGATATCCCCTCACAGGCCAGCTCACACTGCTGAATTTACACATGTACAAATCACTTAAGCACGCGCCCTGGAGGAGGGGGGGGGGGGGGAAAAATCCGCCCACCCCTCCGGTTTTTCGCATACAACTCCAGATTTTACTGGGCGATACACGCCATTGTTTCGGTACCTGCTTTGGAATGACTGGCGCATTGTTTAAAGGAAGCAAAATTAAAATCTGCCGAACAATTTTCGAGCTAGGGGTCGTTAAAGTAAAAAAAATTATACGCGCCAGACCACAAAAATCAGCGCCCATGCGCTTTCCGTATATTGGCAAAAAGTAATTGTTTTTGGCAAGATTAGCGATTTGTTTGATGTATATTGAGATGCTTTATAGTTTCAAAGTCATGTTATGTCACCGAGGTCAAGTCAGGTGAAGTTCATGGCAGGTTAATGGAGCCAAACATGGTCAACTGGAATGTTGTCATAAATGCAAATGACTGTCATGGGATTGATGTCGCCTTGCATGTTACTCCCTACACATCCTGAAAACTACTGTTTGTCATTGTTGTCGGAGTAGTCGGGAGGGCGGCCCGGTTTCGGTAACTGGAGCAGGTAATGTCCTGATATTGTGTTGTTATACAGGTAACCTGAGGTGAAATTCCGGGTCTAACATTTGTATTGCATCACTAATAATGTCCAAAACATCACTGGTGTCCATTTTTGAGCATTCAAACACAATCACAGCGATCCAAAACATTCACAAGCCAGCCACGCAAAACCGGAAAATTTTGATATTTTGACCTCATTTGACCTCGAAGATATTGACCTAAGGTCATGAAATTTGCACAAAATAAAGATCATTACCGATTTCGTTGATCACTACCGACACCCATCCACTCTGCGAATTTCGTTGCTCCAGCTTTGATAGGAGCCGAGGTCTTATGTGGTGTGGGGTGGGGGCGGAATCCGCCCCCTTCAGTGCCCGTAATTTTCAGAGGCCCTCCAGGGCGCATGTTGACCCGCGCCGTCTTTCCGGTCAAATTCTCACACCCCGTCTCGGGGGTGGGGCGGTTAGTAACCCCCTCTAAATTCCACACTAAGCATCGCACGAAAACGAAAGAGGTGTCATCGGAAAGCGCTCGACGGGTAGGGTCCGGGTCCAACCCCCAAAAAATTTTCCCAAAAGTGACGTCACCAGGGGGGCTAGATTGTCACACTTTTCACGACTTGCATTATGTTTTTGGCGCTGGGGAGTTCATTTTGGGGATATATGAGAAGAAAAAAAATTAATTTGGAATGAGAAAAGGACAGCGAAATCGACCAGGGCTTTAGTTTTTTCTTTGTCCCAAAAAAAATCATTTTTTTAAAGTTGAACATTTTGAGTTTTCAAGTTTTCTTTCATTTTCATTTTGAAATGGATAGAGCAGACCGAGAAATGTTGTTGAAAGTCAGCTTGCTCCAATAATTTTTTTTACTTTAGCCAGAATCCTCTATTTGAACTGCAATTTGGAAAATACGCAACATTTATATGTAATCAAAAACGAAAGAAACTAAAAATTCCACTGGTACGTTTTGTTGCATCCATAAAGATAAGCAAACGCTGAAAGGTTCATCATAATATCTGTATCCGTTAAAACGTGACGGCTGGTTGAACTTTTGTAGAGGTAACCTCACTTGACCTTGACTAACTCGTTGATCCTAGATGACCTGACTTCAAAATTTTGACACCTCATGCCAAATTGATGTGGGAAAAGGTATGCCAAATGTGGGCATGCTGCCACGCGCTGTTCGTCCACTATCCGCGAAAAACCTGAGGGGGTGGGTGGTTGAAGACCCCCCCCCGCCCGAGACGGGACGGATTAAAATGTAACTTTCCTAATGTCAGGAATTCCAATTCAAAAGGGTCGGTCACCACCACGCCAACGCTCGTGCAAGTGTACACCCGCCTTGCACATTCGGCGTATTCGTTACAACTCGTGCGATTATGCGATTTTTGCTACATCTATGTTTTGATAATCTTGTGCCATATTTGACGTCATGGAATGCTCCGTATGAGATTCGAGGAAAAATATAAATGCACTAGATTCGATGATTATCTATCTTCTTCCGACAATTTATAATGGTTAAGAAATCCGGGTGCCCACTGAGCTTTAATGCACGTTATCTCTTTAGGTAAATTAGCTCACAGATTGGGTACTGAGCAGGAGCCCTGGCTCGGTGTTCTTTTGTGGACCCGTTGTTTTTCTTCTAAGTATGTATTTTAGGGCCCCAACAAATTATCTTGGGGGCAAGAAACGCTTTTCAGACTCAGACTCGGTTTAGAGGTTTGTTCATCTTTTGCCCATCAACGATGTTCTGCAAGACACCGGCGCGTTTTCGAAAACCCTGATGCGTTTATTTAGTGCCTGATCTGTATGTTCTTTTTATGACGGCCGCTTTTTGCTGGCTCAACCTGTTTTTGACAGCCTCAAGTGGTCTCATGACCCTGGTGTACTTTAAAGGCTTCCAATGTGTTTTATGGAGCTCCCAATGTGCTCATTTAGATCTGGAACGCCCAATATGCTCAACGATCTGCAACATAACCTAACCTAAGGCTCTGCCGCTTTTCGCGAGACTCTGTCGCTTTGGAGGGGCCGGTGCGTCTGCGGCCTCGCGTTGTGCTCTTAGGGTTCCGCTGTGTTTATTTGGTGTTCCTGACGCACATTTGTATGGCCCGAGCGCGGTCTTGGGGGTTCCGGTGCGATTTCTCGTGGTTCCCGCACGACGTTTTGACTCACACGTTTAGTTCCGTAAACCCGACGCCAGTTTTCTTTTCGTTTACACGATTTTTAATGACCTCTTCGTGAATTCTTTTTGTGGAAGTCGCAGACTGATTTTGTTTGGTCCCCGGCGCCATGTTTTTGCATCCCACCGCGATTTTTCGAGCTCCGAAAGTTTTTTTTTCATGGTTTTCCTCGTTTTGCAAAGCATCTGGTTTTACGTTTCGGGCTCCAGAGCCCTGGATTGGACGTTTGTTTTTCTGATTCCCTCCATATTTTCGAAGGCTCTAGCTTTAATTTGTTCAACTTCCGATGCGATTTTTGGGGCCACGCTGTGCTTGGTTGTGGCCATCGAGGCCAAGTTTTTGGAGTCCTGGCAGAAATTTGTGTTGCCCCGACCAAATTTTTTTAAAGACATCAGACAGGAATTTTGAGACACCCAACAGAAATTGTGGGCTCCGAGCACGATAATTTGGGGACTCGCGCGAGTTCCTGGGTCACATTGCACTTAACTGGGATATCAGCGCAATTTGGGTGCCCGACGCAAAATTTGGGGTCTCGACGCGAATGTTTGGAGACCAAAATAAATTTCTGGTGACTCCGGCACGATTCTTGAGAGCCCACCCCTCTCAGGATGGGCGGGGAAATTTTCCCCACTGTTACGCCACTGTGGCTGCTCAACGAGTTTTCCGTTCAGCCAATGGCACCTTTCAGAGAAGAAAGGCCCTTTGGAGAGCTTTCTTTCGGGACTTCCTTTTAATTTTCCGGTGCCCTGTTCGATTTTTCTGAGTTCCGAGGTATGATTTCTAGGGGTCGAGTTCGATTTTTTAAAGCCCTGGTACGATGATTTTGGGCTGCGGTGAAAGTTTTGGTCAGTGTCCGACACGTTTCTTTTCTGGAACCTCCAGGATCAGCGTGATCTTCAACGGCTCGGCCCGACCTTTATGGACTCCGGCGTGAGTTTCAAGCATACCGGCACAACGTTTTGCCCTCTACATTAATTTTCCGGGCCTCAGGACCAATGGTTTGGAGTCCCCAGTGATATTTTCAGATGTACCGGCGCGAACTTTGAGGCCCCAACGTGATTTTCATGGGCCCCGGTATGACTCTTGGGTCTCCATGACGATTTTTAAGGGCCTCAGCACAACCTTTTTGACCCAGCGCGATATTCTGGGTCTCGGTCCGTTTTTTGGAACCCCAGCCTCTCTCGGCGAGACTCCTTGGGCCACAGTGTGATTTGCAATGGCCTTGACCAGACATTTTAGGGCCAATAGCGTGAGTTCCAGGGGTCCCGGCGAGACTTTTGGAGCCCCCAGTGTGATTTCCTGTGGCCCGGCCCGACTTTGTGTGACCTCAACCAATTTTCAGTGTTCCAAGCGCGACGTTTTCTGGGCCCCCTGCGTTAATTTCACGGGTTCCGGTCGCATTTTTAAAGTCCCAGGGTCATCTTAGGGCCTCGGTACGATTTTCGGTGACCCAGTTTGCGCGAGCTTTGTTGTTTCTTGGGGACGGCGGTGCGGCTTTGAACACCAGCATTATTTTTTAGGGTCCCACCTCGAATTTGTTAGACCCCAAATATGATTTTCAGGTTTCCAGTTAGGTTTTGGTGGCCCAGCTGGATTTGTAGGGGTCGTGGCGCAATTTTTATGTGCACCGGCGAGATTCTTCTTGCGGACACCACAACCACTCAGGATGGTGGGGTGGGGTGGGGTGGGGTGGGGTGGGGTTGGGTGCCCTTTGTACCCCTTCTGTACGAAAACGCATGCTGGTGTTGACAGGCAAACGTATGGACATCTTTGTACAATACTGATTGGATGTGTGGTCCTCGGTGCTTTGGTGTGGAATCAATGAAATGGAACACCTAACAGAGAGGTGATCATATACCATTATTATCATTATAGTGTGCTTTTACGGAATGCTGAACCGGTATTTCAGGTGATCCCCTGATTCCAAGATAATTGCACCAAATAACAAGTGATCAGAGAGTGAGAGCTGCTCCGTTCCGATGGTTTCGATCCCATCCCTTTCCTAGAGGGTCAATGATCAGAAGGGCGAACGGGCCCTTCTAGTCAATGGCGTTCTGTCTGTTCAAGTTTCTCTTCATGGCGATCCTCACCACTGTACGCATGTTCGGAGACCAAGACATGCATACAACACAACTGTGTTCCATGCAACACAATTGCGTTGTATGGAATTGTGTGTCGGTGGGGCGTGCATGCAACGTGGAGGCGTACCAGACATGTCGTCCGGAGCATGGCGATAGTGCACGCACAGGATGCAGTTCAACGGTGCAACACCCGCTGCAATGGGTCTGTGACACTGTATGCTTCATTCGGCCCACCGATGAAGCAGGCCGCGCACTTGACAGTTGCCGCACCATCGCCAGCTTGGTGCCCTGCCTACGTGTTCAAGATGAGTATCCAAGTTCAGAGGTGATAAACTAGCAACAGTGAACTTCCCTGGGGAAACTGCCAGTGAACCTCATTGAGGTAAGACCTCTTGTCAGGGACGAGCCAAAGGCTGGGAACACAGTGAGATGTGACCTCTCATGGATAGGAGGCGCCTCTCCAACTATAATCGGCACTCCTCCATGGCCACTCCACCCAAGTGCGACTCACTTTAACTGTTTTCAATCAGTGGCGTCCTTCCGAGGGAATGGTGTCCTCCCAGAAATCCTCCAGTCAAGTGCCCTCATACACGATAGACATTCCTCTGGAATCGCCCCTGCGAGTTGGGACGCCACTATTGTACCTGTGTTATTTCGAGATATCCTAAAACACTTTTGGTGAGAGATATAGACAACTGCATTGTTGAATTGAATTGATATGAAAGCCGCGCAATGTTTGTGTCTATCGAATATACACCACTCCTATGTGTGAAAAACGCATGGCTTGGAAAGTAGTGCCAAGTACATCAACATAAAGACATAAAGACATAAAGATTAGTGCAACTCTGAGCCACAAGGGCCCTTCTTGGTTGCACTTGTACACTGAACCAGTTGCCCACCAAATCTGCCAATCAGCCCTCCCTGTAATACTGAAAAGCAAGCCCTCTATTTTTATAATGATTGTCTATGCTGTTTTTAAAGATGTTCAATGTGCTGCTACTGACGATGTTTTCTGGCAGCTGGTTCCAGTGTTCCACTACCCTGTTGGTGAAGAAAGTTTGTCTTAACCTTGTTCTGCTGTGGTTAATTTTAATTTTGAATTTATGACCTCTAATTGCATCATTTCTGTTAAATTCAAACATTTCCCCAAGGTATCCCCTCTCCAGACCATTGACAAATTTAAAGACCTCGATGAGATCTCCTCTCAGCCTTCTATATCTAAGTGAAAACATATTCAATTTCTTCAATCTTTCCTCATATGCCAGGTTGCTTATGCCATTAACCATTTTTGTAGCCTTCTTTTGTACTCTCTCTAAAAGCCAACAATCTTTTCATAGCTAGGAGACCAAGCTTGGATGCAGTATTCAAATGTGGCCTGACGTATGCACAGTAAAGCTTCCTGATCACTTCCTCACTTCTGTATGATACATTCCTATATATTGCCCCGAGCATTCTCAGTGCCTTCTTCCTGGCTTCTTGGTCTGTTCTGATGCCCCCAATTTTGTGTTTAGAATAACACCTAAATCCTTCTCCTGTTGAGTCACTGATAGCACTTGGCCACCCATCAAGTATGGAGCCTTCATATGCTGCTTACCTACATGCATGATTTTGCACTTATCAAAGTTTAATTTCATTTGCCATTCTTCGGACCACTTCACAAGTTCGTCTAAGTCTTTTTGCAGCGAGATATGCTCATCCTGACCTGTTATTGCCCTAAAGACCTTCAAATCATCTGCAAATTTCAAAACTTTACTGCTTAGGCCACTTTCAATGTTATTTACAAATATAATGAACAGTAATGGCCTAGTAACATGCAAAAGTAATCTTGAAATCATGCTAAAAGCTACGGCAATTTGATTTTCTTCTTATATTTGTTTCAGTTAGTGCTTTCACAACTCAAGATTGGACTAAAACAACCATCACAGAGACTTTATTTGCTTCAGGAATTATAATTCGTGTATCGGATAGCTCTCCAAGCAGCCGAAACCAAAAGTAGCGAGCCAAGGCTCAGAATGCCGAACTATTCGCAACACAACACTCGCATCATCCGAGGGACGTGTTCTACATCCCAGCACAGCGGCGTATACTTCAGGTGTGCCTCGTGCGGCTGCTGCGGCACGAGGCGCTACGTCACACACACGACGGTGGTGGTCTGGCCACCCGGAGCGCCAAACAGCTGACTGCCGTCAGAACCCCGCCGGGAGACCGTCTGTCGCCTGCCTCGGGCACCTCGAGTGTTCGCGAATTGAGCACCGCCACACCACACCGCGCCATGGGCGGGCTGGCGCTGCAGTGCGCCGCAATTTGAGCCCGACCAGCTGTAGCGGGCCCGGAGAAGCTGGCCACGCCCGCGGTAACGAGTGCGCTGAGCGGCTGTGGATGGTGTTGATATCTCCGTCCCCGGTGGGCCCGCCCCGGCCGGCCGGGTACGGCGGGCAGATAACACGCGGCACTTGCAGGCCACCCAGGTGGCGCCCGACCGCCCCTCCGCTCTCCAGGGCCGCTGCTGAAGCCATCGGCGGGCTTCGTCGGACCGGTGATTATCGCTATTGAGGCCTGTTTACACGCGGCGGAAACCCGACGGACCACCGGCAGAATCGTGACGTTGGCAGGACTGAGCGGGTCACGGCAGAACCGAGCAAAACCGAACAGGAGCGAGCGGAACCCGACGTCGACGACATCCGCAGCCTCTGACGTCACGGCCTAAGTGGATGACGTCACGCATTGCATTAGCTATAGCGATTATGAATTAATAGCTTTATCGATTTCGGCAGCGTCGGCAGCAGACGACTTGAAATACGTCAGGTTGTCTGCCGCGTTCTGCCGTCGGACGCGAGCGGCGGACGGTTTCGTGGTTGCCATTGGGGCTACATTTGCTCAAATTCAATACTGTGAGTGTTGTGAATTTACATATTGGTGAGTAAAGTGTACTTTCTATTGTCCTTTGTAACATGCCCTGCACTGCAATCCAAATAAGCGCAAAATATGGTATACCTAATTCACAATTTTTTTTTGTGGGGGGGGGGCAGGAAAGGAGGCTCATGCCACCAAATGGAGTCAGGTTAGGAGTGGAAGTTTGTTCACTTTTGGTGCTGCTGATGTAGCACCAATTGCCAAGTTTTGACATTAGGCCCTTGTTGTTGCACGAAACGAGTCAACTCAAAATTTGACTTGGGAGCACAAATCATCTTGGAAAGTCGATTCATTCTATGCAACACCCGCAAGGTTAATGATCAACTCGTTCAAAGATGGGGCAATTACCCCCTTAACCCCCACCCAGTTCAGTTCCTGCGCCCTTGTCCCTCATCCTGGTAGGAATGAGCAGTTTTCAGCGCCATCTTCAGCTTTCTAACATAAATATATTTTCCTTCTCCTTCCCTGTTATCATTACCTCGTTTCCACGTCCTCCATTGAAAATCATAACCATTGACGTGCGAGAGTCCTTTGTGCAATGAGCTAGTACTAAACACTTTACAATTTATGCTATATGAGTACTACCGTGAGTTGTACCACTTAAGTCAATTAGTATTAGTATTAGCACCGGATCATTTGTGGCGCAGTAACCAAACAACCGAGACGCTTCATGGCGCATTGGACAGATGACGTCAGTCCGCTAGTATGACGTTGGCAGAATGGAGCGTGACGTCGGAGTCTGCCGCCGCCTGCCAATTTCTGCGGCCGCCTGCTAATTTCTGCCGCTGCCTGCTGATTTCTGCCGCTGCCTGCCAATTTTTGCCGCTGCCCCCTAATTTATGCCGTCGCCTGCGAGTTTCTCCCGCTGCCTACTAGCTTCTCCCGCCACCTGATAATTTCTGTCGCCACCTGCTAATTTATGTTGGTACCGGCCAATTTTTGCCGCTGCCCCCTAACTTATGCCGCCGCCCGCTAATTTCTGCCGCCGCCTGCTAGTTTCTGCCGCCGCCTGCTAGTTTCTGCCGCCGCCTGCTAGCTTCTCCCGCCGCCTGCTAGTTTCTGCCGCCGCCTGCTAGTTCCTGTCGCCGCCTGCTAGCTTCTGCCGCCGCCTGCTAGTTTCTCCCGCCGCCTGCTAGTTTCTGCCGCCACCTGCTAGTTTCTGCCGCCGCCGCTAGTTTCTCCCGCCGCCTGCTAGCTTCTCCCACCGCCTGCCAGTTTCTGCCGCCACCTGCTAGTTTCTGTCGCCGCCTGCTAGTTTCTGCCTCCGACGTTGCGAAGGTCGGGTCTGCCGAGGAAACATTCTGCCAGAAGTCTGCCAAGTGTAAAGAGGCTTTTAATTTTATGAACTGCAGTTGCAGTTGAAGGGGTCAATTTAGTGTACGTATTCGACTTGATGTCTTGTTCCATGTAGCTCTGCAGCCGTGCCTGCACGCCAGCTTAGCGCAGCCAAGCGTATCCACCAATACCCCAGCTGAACCACATTCCTCCGCGCTTATATCCACCTAAGGAAACTGGGCTGCGGCTACTGCTGGGCTAGCGTACCCACTGCCACTTTAGTGTTGTGTCCAGTGCCGGCTCTCGGTAGCCCGTGTACACACAACTGTGTTGTGTACAATGTCGGCTTTGAGTAGCCTGTCAGCACACAACTGTGCTGTGTCCAATATTGGCTATCGGTAGCCCGTGAAGACACACACAGCTGTGTTGTGTCCAATGTTAGCTCTCGGTAGCCCGTGTACACACAACTGTGTTGTGTACAATGTCGGCTTTGAGTAGCCTGTCAACACACAACTGTGCTGCGTCCAATATTGGCTATCGGTAGCCCGTGAAGACACACACAGCTGTGTTGTATCCAATGTTGGCTCTCGGTAGCCCGTAAACACACGGCTGTATTGTGTACCGTGTCGGCTCTCGGTAGCCCGTAAACACACGGCGGTATTGTGTTCGATGTCAGCTCTCGGTAGCCCGTGAACACGCAGCAGTATTGTGTCCTATGTCAGCTCTCAGTAACACGCGCACACACAGCAGTGTTGTGTCCAATGTTAGCTCTCGGTTGTTTCGTCCAATGTCGGATCTTGGTGGCCCGTGAACACACACAGCTGTGTTGTGTACAATGTCGGTTCCCTTTTCCCTTTCTTTTCCCTTCCCTTTCCCATTTTCCCTAATCAATGTGAAAATATGCATTGAAAATGACTTAGACCCTCCCTGGCTTCGTGAAGGATCTCCAGCACTGAAAGTGCTAAGGACATTTGGCAAGGAAAGTGGAAGATGTTGGCCATGTCTAGATGTGATCAGCTATGACTATTTAATAATGGATGGGCAAATGTGGAATGTTTATTGATGTTTTTTCAAGAGCGGTATCCCACCATATTCTTAAGTGGATACAAACCACCCAATGAATATAAATGTGCATATTATTATGCAATTCGTGCTTTTGTGAAAGAATAAGAACTAATGCATTTCAATGGCTTGGACATCTATACTTCCTGTTCAGCCATACAAAATTGATCGGGTTTTCCTTAAATTCCTTTGCGTGGTGTGCTATGTCTCTGCATAATGGAAATGTAGCCATACCTATGCTAGGAAATATTGATGATAGTTTATGCAAGACAACTTGGTATTATTCAAGGCGTATCGAGTCAGGTTGGACAATGGCGTCAGTTGTTGGGGTGCCGTTTAGCTACGTACATGACGCGTGTGGCGATGGTGATCGATATCAGTTTTTTTATCTGTGCGCGCACCAATTGAACCAATTACAGTGCAGCATTTTTTTTGTGTGTGACAATAGCTAAATAGTTTTCGCCATAGCTCCTTGGAAATCCATCTATCAATGGGTGAGTTTGCTTCAGGTAAATTCACTGGTTGCAAATGGTATATAAGGTGCACATGCTGTCACGGCAGCCAAACTCCCGTGGGAAGGATTTTATATGTGAATATACATGCAACTGTGATACATAGAGTTGCGTTTCACGAATGCCTTTCTTTCTATTGTCACAACAATTCTGCACTGTAATTGATGAACTTGGCGCGCGCACAGATAAAAACTTGATATCGGTCACAATCGCCATATGCGTCATGTATGTAGCTAAACGACACTCCAGCAGTTTATTGCTATTGCCCAGGGCTGGGTATTATCGTGCTTCAAGGATTCACAAGACAAGTTTTACCCACGTTACCTCCAGAAAGCAAACACAGAGCTACGGTGTAATGGTGGAGGCTTGGTTACGTTAGGTTCGGTTGGAAGTTGAAGTTCCTCTTTAGTTGGAAAGTTTTGGTTGTTTTATTAATAAAGGAATGTTTTTTTACAAAAGCACGTTGCAGTAGGTTCGGTTCGGTTGGATTATATTTTTATGACGAAAAGTTTGGAAAGAAAAAAAATTGTGGTGAGAAATATATTTATTTTTAAAGGTATCTCAGGCTAGGTTAGGTTAGGGTACAGTACATTTTATTTTTTCTCTCTATTTTCATGCTATGTCACCTAACTCAAAGCCCCTTTATATCCGTTACTTTGCTTGGAGAGAAAATGAGTGGTCATTTTTTCTTAATCACTTTCAGAAAAGCTATATTGGAAAGAATCAAATCGTACCAAATTTACTTATTTACTACACAATACACAATTACTTATTTATTATTTGCATGAATTGCATCACACAAAAAATGTTCAAATGCAGCTGTATAAAGGTGAGTATATTGAGTCATTGCACAGCACGATTCACGCCAACCACGCGATTGACTCATAATGTTAAAT
Organism: Imbricaverruca yamaguchii; assembly: GCA_034440575.1. Classification (NCBI taxonomy): domain Eukaryota; kingdom Metazoa; phylum Arthropoda; class Thecostraca; family Neoverrucidae; genus Imbricaverruca; species Imbricaverruca yamaguchii. Next base: position 2,461,870 of record JAOTOL010001652.1, on the reverse strand, counting down.
CACGGTGTTGATAACAGCACGCGATCCAGCAGTAACCATACTTCCTAGCGTAGAGTAACGACACAAACAACAGTGTAATGATGATTGCAGACCACTTGCCGATGAGAAGATATAAAAATACCGCAGGTATCAGAACGTTCGGGGCTGCATATGCGTGCCATGTCTATCTTAAAGTGGTGACTGATGGAAGCGTAAATAATGTGAAAAGCATGCGCGATTATATATGTCGGGACATGTGCCGCTTGGTGTGATGATAACGTCCCTCCTTCCGTCCACGGAAGGCAGCGGTGGTCAACTTGAGAAGTGTAGCCAGTATCCACGTGGATCCGGTGAATGCAAGCAACGGCGTTTAGCTAATTCAAACCACTTATCAGCGCCATACTCGATCGTGAAAAAAATGAAATTGGCCGCCATCTCTTTGCACCCAGCCAGGGATGGCGCGTGGCACGTGCACCGAAAACAGCTGCTCCGACAAGCTCGCCAATTACCATGGCTACACGGCGGTGTTTGCATCGCGGGGATCGGTCCATTGGCTGCTGAACTGTGGTGCTGCGTCCATTCGAGGCGTTCGGCACACTGAACTGTGCCAAATTCTGACATCAAGGTAGCAAATTTGGGTGCTAATCACATGGGTGCCGGTGGATGCGCGTTCTTCAGCCACGCTCGGGTACCTGACCGACCTGGCTATGCCGCCGCCACACCTAACCCATGCCCGTCAGTCGGCCGACGCTGCCAGCTCCCGCCCAGTGCCACTCACACGGGTGTGGCACCCACCACGGCACGCGGGGGAGTGTGTTTGGTGCTGTGGCGCACCGTTTGCTCCGCCTTTATAGCGCGTGGGTTTTCCAGCGCAGCCTAGCCGACGCCCAGTGTGTGATGTGTCACGGAGGTATTTCACGCGACAACATGAAGCGACATGTTGAGCTAACGTTGGGCGTTGGTGCGTAGCCATAGTCAATGTGGTCAACGCAGTCAATGTAGTCGATGCAGTCGATGAAGTCGATGCAGTTAATGTATTCGATGTAGTCGATGAAGTCGATGCAGTCGGTGTCGTCGATGTAGTCGATGCATTTGATGTAATGAACAATGTAGTTAATACTGTAGTTAACAATACAGTCAACTATGTTAGTTAGCAATGCAGTCTCCTATGTTAGTTAACAATGTAGTCAATGTTGTCAATTTAGTCATTCTTGTCGTTGTAGTTCATTCAGTCGATGCAGTTAATGTAATTAACAATCTAGTCAACAATGTAGTCAACAATAGAGTCAACAATGTAGTCAGCAATGTAGTCAACAGTGTAGTCAACAATGTAGTCAAAATTGTAGTCAACAATGTAGTCAACAATGTAGTCAAAAATGTGGTTAATATAGTCAATATAGTCATTGTAGTTATTGTTATCGATGTAGTAGACACCGTAGATTTAGTCAATCTACTCAACAATCTAGTCAACAATGTAGTTACCAATGGACTCAACAATGCATTCAACAATGCAATCAACAATGTAGTCAATGTAGTCAATGTAGGCAATGTCGTCAATGCAGACAATGTAGTCATTGTACTCATTATACTCAAAGCTATCAATGCAGTCAATGTAGTCGATGCAGTCGATGCAATCGATTTAGTCAATGCATTCAACAATGCAGTACAAAAAATGCAGTCAATGTAGTCAAAGCAGTCGACAATTTGAGACTGCGTAGTTTGTGCCAGCGCAGAATGTAGTGCGTGTCACGCACTAGCCTTGCCGTATCCGATATTTCCCACTGGTCAGCTACCTTCGGACGGTGGAGTAGTTTTGTTGGGCAACACTTTGCTCTGATATCGGTGGTATGTGACGACTGCAAAAGAGAACACATTATATCCGCATTCAAACCATAGGCGACACAGGTCCGACACATGTGCACGTGTCCCACATTTCAATCAATGAATGTAACAAGCCGGCAGCTTCACGACCAACGTATATTGGGAGCAGTGGGGAACTTGAGTTGATGAGTATTTGAGACCAGGACACCACACCCGCAGTGGACTCCTGTCACACAGAGACACCCGGCGCAGCATTTTCCGCCCAGTGATCCTGGCGGAACGATAGTTTGGCGCTGAGCCGATGCGCTGCGAGCGCTTTACCGGGGCGAATACTCGCCTTTTGTCGCTGTGTCAGAATGATCCTTCGATACTTGGTTCTCACACAAGTCACGTGCACACTTCTTGCCCAGTTTTTTCTCTTCGTCATACAACCAACATGCCGGTACTGTATAAAACCAAATGCCATTCCTGGGATTTAGCTCAGGAGAGATGAATGTGATTTTATGGCGATTCGCGGCGGGCAAACATGCCGGACATCTATCCCTCTTCAACGGAAGGGGCGGACGTCGCGGTGGTAATTTGGAGCCCGGATTCTGGCTACGTGGAAATAACAAACATATGAATCCAGGTAGGACGGACTTGTCGAGTTGAGTCACTGTTGGCAGAATTATGGAATGATTACCTTTCCGGCACCATACGGGGATTGATGCATTTACTTTCCGGATTCCAGGCATAGAGTGAGGCTCATTTTAGCTTGATATTCTACAAGACAATTACAATTAAACACAAACGATAAGGATCCAAATACTTATGCAGATGCACGCTGAAGGTCAGCCAACACACCATGCAATCGGCTACTTTGAGGTTTGTCATTGCCACACATCAAATTCAATCAAACGATCCGTCGACGCGCTAGTATGTTTGTTCAACTCCATTCGTTTCATACTGTATGCAAACCATGTTTGCTGGTGTGCTCTTTCATCCACCACAACAGAACATTTTTAGCTGGGTCATGGAAACAAACATTAGCAAGACGGGCAAACGGATTCGAACGGATACTCTATCTAGAGGGGATATCTGGGACAGCCGACGCCAGGAGGTGGTGAGGTGATGAAAATTTACACCAGAGGACAAGGCAGAAAAATGGAGCCTCACCATCCCAGTCTTAATCTGGCTGTTCATCTCAAGACACCACCTCCGGCTGCTTACAATTCCGAAACACAGCTTCGGCCGTCCATAATCTCAGTACTCCAGATTCTGCTACCCACCACCTCTGTCCATTATCACAGCACACCACCCCTGACTGATCACAATCCCGACACCCATGTCCGGCTGCTCACAATACCGCCACTCGACTTCGGCTGATCACCATATCAGCACACCACTTCCGGATGTCCTACATATCAGCATATCATCTCAGCGCACCATCATCGGCTGTCCACTATCTCGGCATGCCATCTGCGGCTGCACACCATCCTCAGCTGCTCACCATATCTGAATACCATCTTCAGCTGCTCACCATATCTGAATACCATCTTCAGCTGTCCACCATATCTGGATACCATCTTCAGCTGCTCACCATATCTGAATACCATCTTCAGCTGTCCACCATATCTGGATACGATCTTCAGCTGTCCACCATATCTGGATACCATCTTCAGCTGCTCACCATATCGGAATAGCATCTTCAGCTCACCACCATATCTGGATACGATCTTCAATTGCTCACCATATATGAATGCCATCCTCAGTTGCTCACCATATCTGAATACCATCTTCAGCTGTCCACCATATCTGGATACGATCTTCAGCTGCTCACCATATATGAATGCCATCTTCAGCTGCTCACCATATCGGAATAGCATCGCTGGCTGCTCACCATATCGGGATAGCATTGCTGGCTACTCACCACCCCGCCACACCCGTGCCGTAATCGGTATCCTGGTCACCGGGGACAAACTTTGGACGGCTCGGACAGGAATATTTATATTTGACCACTCCCTGGTAGCATACTTTCTTCTATCTATTTGCGCAGACACAAAATTTGACCAGAAACGAAAGGAATAACGCCTATTTTAAGTGATGCATGTAGGCTCATCAAACTAGCAAGCTATTATCAGTGGTTGGCTGAATATCATTGCGTTTAGTGAATACATCTGAGCGATTAGGTCCGGAGAGCTTCAAACTTCCACCTCTGTATGGCCCAGTGGTATGGACCGGGTGCATGTTTTCCGTTCTCAGCAAAGGAAGACTGGATTCGGGGTCCAGTGGTTGTCTTTGATTCCATCCTGTTGGCAGCTGACCGTCATGAGCAATATTATAGACGGTGTGTCAACGACACCAAACTTTAGCCTGGCATCTACTCTTGGACGGAATTGTGCGGCCATGTGACGAATTGTGCAGCCATGTGACGAGTTGTGCAGCCATGTGACGAATTGTGCGGACCTGTAACGAATTGTGCGGACCTGTGACGAATTGTGCGGACCTGTGACGAATTGTGCGGACCTGTGACGAATTGTGCGGACCTGTGACGAATTGTGCGGACCTGTGACGAATTGTGCAGCCATGTGACGAATTGTGCAGCCATGTGACGAATTGTGCGGCCATGTGACGAATTGTGCAGCCATGTGACAAATTGTGCGGACCTGTGACGAATTACTATCGCAAACAACGAGCTCTGCCGAAACTAGTCTCTCTAGTCATACTCTGGCGAAATTATCAAGACCCCTTTGCCCTCTACCACCACCCAAAAACAAAATCGCTGATGCATACGCTCTTGTTCAACGCCCTGGGTGCAAGAGGACTTGAGACCGAACATAGTCGTTCTGCGTTTAGCTCAGATAGCGTCACCAGTAAAAACTTGTCGACTCCTTACCAAACACCTACATGATCCTCTATATTTGGTGCCCTTCCACGCCTCTTGCGTCCAATCAGCCACCTCGAGGACGTCGGGTTTCGACCTGACTCAGCTGCCACACAAACCAGACGCCGACCAGTATTCGGCGTCTATATACTATATAAGGCGCTGGACGAGTGGGGACAAGTGCTAAAAACTCCGATAAGGTCGAATCTCCAGCCACGCTACTCATGGGCTACTCATGGGCTCGCCACAGAACAATTTGATCAGGGAAATCAGGTTGATGTAGCATATCTTGAATTTAGTAAGGCCTTTGACAAGGTACCCCATAAACGGTTAATGATACAGCTTCAGTCCCATGGTATTGCAGGTAGCATCTTAAAATGGATAGAGTTGTGGCTTTCAGATAGACAGCAAAGAGTGATGCTAAATGGTACAAAGTCATCATGGCAAAATGTTCTTAGTGGGGTCCCCCAGGGGTCAGTACTAGGGCAATTACTGTTCATTATATTTGTAAATAACATTGAGAGTGGCCTAAGCAGTAAAGTTTTGAAATTTGCGGATGATTTGAAGGTCTTTAGGGCAATAACAGGTCAGGATGAGCATATCTCGCTGCAAAAAGACTTAGACGAACTTGTGAAGTGGTCCGAAGAATGGCAAATGAAATTTAACTTTGATAAGTGGAAAATCATGCATGTAGGTAAGCAGCATATGAAGGCTCCATACTTGATGGGTGGCCAAGTGCTATCAGTGACTCAACAGGAGAAGGATTTAGGTGTTATTCTAAACACAAAACTGGGGGCATCAGAACAGACCAAGGTAGCCAGGAAGAAGGCACTGAGAATGCTCGGGACAATAAATAGGAATGTATCATACAGAAGTGAGGAAGTGATCAGGAAGCTTTACTGTGCATACGTCAGGCCACATTTGGAATACTGCATCCAAGCTTGGTCTCCTAGCTATGAAAAGATTGTTGGCTTTTGGAGAGAGTACAAAAGAGGGCTACAAAAGTGGTTAATGGCATAAGCAACCTGGCATATGAGGAAAGATTGAAGAAATTGAATACATTTTCACTTAGATATAGAAGGCTGAGAGGAGATCTCATCGAGGTCTTTAAATTTGTCAATGGTCTGGAGAGGGGATACCTTGGGGAAATGTTTGAATTTAACAGAAATGATGCAATTAGAGGTCATAAATTCAAAGTTAAAGTTAACCACAGCAGAACAAGGCTAAGGCAAACTTTCTTCACCAACAGGGTGGTGGAACACTGGAACCAGCTGCCAGAAAACATCGTCAGTAGCAGCACATTGAACATCTTTAAAAACAGCATAGACAATCATTATATGAATAGAGGGCTTGCTTTTCAGTATTACAGGGAGGGCTGATTGACAGATTTGGTGGGCAACTGGTTCAGTGTACAGAGTGCAACCAAGAAGGGCCCTTGTGGCTCACAGTTGCACTAATCTTTTATGTCTTTATGTCTTTATGACACAGATAGATAATTGCATGTATTGCTGGCAGTTCCATCTTGCGATACAAATTTCAGATCCCACCTGTGCCTTAAAGATTGCGCTGCAAATTGCCTATCGGTGGCACAATGCGCTACTTATCTGCGGCTAGGTAGGTGTCGCTAATAGGCCCTGGTCGCTTTGCGGTTCCGGTAGCTGATGCTGCGAAATATTGCAACATTAATCAGCCAATCTTGGCTGAGACGGACCGCAGTTGTTCGCCGACAGCTGATGGTGTTCACGACAGAAGGTGTCGATGCTCGTGTGAAAGCCCATTCGGAGCGGTCTGAAGGGACACGTGCTGACCACTGTCGCTTGTACATGGACACACAGTCAACGATCGGCTGAGGCTGAGGTGCGTCCTCAGATGTATGACCCCTTCAGAGCGGTGTGAAGGGACAGGTGCTGGCCACTGTCGTCTATACATGGACACAGACCCAACGATCGGCTGAGGCTGAGGTGCCACCTCAGATGTATGGCCCCTTCGGAGCGGGACAGGTGCTGACCACTGTCACCTGTACATGGACACAGACTCAACGATCGGCCGGCCATACTTACCGCGCTCACCCTGTCACCGCTGGGTTCGGAGAAACAAAGGATCGCAGCATATTCGTACGCGCCTTGCAAATGTGACTTGCATAATGCATGCTACGGCATGTGATGGAGTATGCTTGTTCTCACAATGGCGACGCTGCGGTCCGCAGGTGTTCGATAGCTTAGCTGATCCGTCGTGTAATCATATGCGCTCGCACGGCTCGACACAAGTGTACCCGGGTGTGGCATGCCCATGCCTTCTACTTCCAGCTGGAACACACTGGGGCGCAGCATACCCTGTGCCCGCACATTGCATTCGAACCACGCCAAGATAATCTCTGGCTAAGCGGGATTTCGAGTTCTTGGTGTTAAGTATTTCATTGCGATTATGTATGTTTCCCTGCAAATGTGTTGTATTTCGGATGTCGAGGTAGTAATGAACAAGTTGGCAAACCGGTTGTCAGCCTGGTGTGTATGTGAGAAGCTTGGGTAGCCGTTGACATATTTACGGACGTTTTCACCGCAAGCGCTAATCCGTGCATTACTTCATGGTCCAGAACTGCGGTTCTAGCGACTTCGCCTCATCAGACCTTCGCACCCTGCAGTAGGCAGTACGCTGGGAAAGCGATTCAGGCTGTACGAAGTTACATCTGATAGGACATTGATCGATGGTGTTGCTTGGTATCAGGCAAAACAGTCAGCCGACACGTTGATAGTTTCTATTTCGTTTCACTAACTGGATGGACGTCTTTTCATCTCCGCGTGGTGACAGGCTACGAACCATGCCACATCCGCGCCACAGATTCATGATATATGGATAATACTCACGCCTGCACTACGTGTGTCTCTCATTCCATAATTTGTACATGCCAAAATAGCATACCGTTATGTTGTATCGGAAACAAAAGCATTGAGTAGCTGCGAACCGACGCACTGTTACTCTTTTCCCGGACTGTCCCAAAACAGACAAGAAGAAAACAAAACGGTGGTGTTCACTTCTCCTGTCCCTTGCATATTGTAAGCGTGCATTTTGCTTATTATCATAGCCACTACAACCCATGAACAGAACAGAATGCTGACTCTACATGTGGCAATATCGGTGCCCCCTCTCTTTCCCTCATGGGGTTTTTAAACCACGCTGTAGCTCTTGCCTGCCCGTTGCGCGACATGAATTCACACATTGTCAAATCACCAAAACGACACAATCGCAGAAACCTAGCCCTAGAGTCATCGAAATCGCTTGTCCGCCTCCAATATCTGTCTACGAAGCCTACAGAATGACTACCCATGCCGCTCCAGTTGTGAATACTTCCTTACACCGCGACCGTGCTCAGCAAGCTGCTCGATCCGTTTCAGCTGAACCACGACGGCGGACCGGAGCGCGTGACCTGACCTGGCCTCAGCCGCCATGAGCGCCCGGCGAGTCGCGTGACCTGACCTGACCTGAGCCGCCATGAGTCGACGGGCGAGTCTGTTCGCGCGTCAGAACCCCGGCCGCCGGCGGGTGCGGTTTCCGGACGAGGTCGTGTTCGACGACAGCGTGCGCGAGAACGACACCGACGCCGTCGTCAACATGCTGCGACGGGCCAGCGTCGACATCGACGTCAACCGGATCAACTCGGCCGGTGAGACTTCTCCGTCTGCCCTTCCGTCTGTCTCACCTCTGCCCGCTGTCCGTATCCTTCCTCTCTCTCTCCCTCTGTCTGTCTGTCTGTGTTTCCTCACTCTCCCCTCTTTCTCCCACTGTCGGACTGTCTGTCTTTCCTCACGCTCTCTCTCTCTCTCTCTTTCTCTCCCTTCCTCCCTCTCTCTCCCTTCTCTCTTCTCTCTCTCTCCCTCTCTCTCTTTCTATTTCGGCATTCTCCATGGCTGTGTCAGTTTGCTTTATCGTCCTAGTTAGCTGCGGCTTTATCCGTGCCAGCTCACATGCTGGATTGTGCACTGCTCATTATCCTCATTTGCAGCCTGTTGCCGACGCTTATTACTTAGTAGCTACTAACTGAGACGTTATTTTCAGCTGTCTGGCAGGCAACGATGGTACATGTTATCTGGAATGTCATACATTAGTAGGTGTCATCTGAGATGACGTCTATTAATACATGTCATCTGAGATGCCATAAATTAATACAATCATATGAGATGACGTCCATTAGTGCATGTCATCTAAGATGCCTTCCATTAGCACACACATGTCTTATGAGATGACATACATGCGCGTGCGGTATTCAGCGTCTTTTGGGATACGATTAAGTTCATTTTGCAATGATAGTTATTTTAACTTTAGGGCACATCGACTTCATTGTTTATGTAACTTCATTTCGCAACTTAATCCCCATGATAAACTTAACTTCTTAGTTACACGATAAACATTTCGAATTGCTCACATTTCGGGTAAGTATTCCGGTTGCTGTCCTCATGTTGGGCGCCCATGACTCTTCTGCAGTGGTTTCGCACCTCACACGGTAGAGCACCGCTTCACATGCTTCCCTTCCATGTCCGGTCATGGTATGCGCCAGTCGCATGGGAAGCAGACACTCGTGCTATGCAGTTGCGACGGCTGGACGGCTGAGCCGCCGACAGCGTAAGCGTAGCCCGTGAGCCGTGTCCAATGCCCGGACAATACTCGCACGGCGGATGCGCGGGTAAAAACCGCCCCGCTGAGGCTTGTGTTTCGTGGCGATTTGTTTCGGCCCTGCAGCGCTCCCGGTGGGAGGCGTCTCGCGATTGGCTCCATTCATAATCGCAGCCGGCGCTCAGCCGCAGCTGGGGCGGAAACACCCGTCGCGGTCCCCTGTCTCACGGGCGGCAGACGGCTCACACGTCGTCCCAGATCGGACGACCACCAGCGGCTGGTAATGATGACGGCCGCCGTCTCCGCGTCAGCTGGGCTTCAGCGAGCGTCAGCTGCTGAGGTCACAGCGCTCCACGTCGTCCAGGGAAACGGCGCCATGGAGGAGCGGCGCACGACACGCCCCCCCCCCCGTCAGGGAGAAGTCGTCCTCGGTCACACACAGGTGGCGGTGTTTCACTTCCCAGTCAGAAAAGATGACGCTCAGTCAGCGCAGATGATCCTCAGTCAGAGATGAACGCACTTGCAGGCAGAGAGGCAGATCCTGGGTTAAATAAGGACATTTTTCAGTCAGACAAGGTGGTCCCCGGTCAGGGAGACTGCCCCCGGTCCGATTGGGCAATCCTATAACAGATGAGGGTCGTACTCGGTGATGATCCGACCGCCCTCAGTCAAAGTTCAAGGTGAAAAGGGAAGCGTTTGAACAACTGGCACCAGCATTAGACGCCATTGGGAGGTACTGGACGAGCGAGTGCAGGAGATAGTCTATTGGGCCCCGCTCTGAAGGTACGGGACCTGGCACCATATAGGATTGCGACGGAAATATTGTTGGCTCGACTACATATGCGCTCTATTCCGCCCATAATGCTATTCATCTTATTGCGTCCAATTCACGGGAAAGTACTGTAATTTTATAAATAAGCAGTCTCGGCACTTCGGCATAGTGCATTCACTTGTTTCATATTTGGCAGACAAAACCGATTGTAGAAATGATGACCCCACTGTGGACATATGTGCTTTGAGAAGCTGGATGAACCAGCTCCGATCAAGTTCCACCAAAATATATTGTCTTTGAACAGGTGTACATGTTTCAAAGAGGACATTGGTGGGAAAGCTGATACAAATTACACTTAAAAGACCCAGTGACACAACTTCTGAGTGAAAGAGTAAAGACTTTAATTGCCTTAACAAAACCTTATAAAGGTTGGAGAAGCATGACGGTCGGGCCGGGTCGGATAGCAAGATATGTTTTTTATTATTATATATTTTTTGTCATCGAACTCCACGTGAATGGAGTCATCCGAGCTGCCACTTTGCACGTACTTTAAATACACATCAGGTGCCCCTAATTTTTCAGAGCAATTTGCTACAACGTGCCAGGGATGTAAGTTACCGGTATAGATAATTTAATAGAATACCTGGCATTATCATTTTAATTTTTCCTGAATATTCAATATTCCGAGGCAGGCTCTAGATACTCTCGATATCCGTCAGCAGTTCTCTGTAACTATCCCGGTTTCCAAGGCACCTATCTATCAGGTGCCCATCACAAAGCTCAGGGACTTACCAACCCAGTCCTCCCTGGCTCTCAGGGGCCCTATTCATCCGTCAGGAGCCCTCTGCATGCTACCTGGGCCAATTCTCAGTCCCCGACAAACCTGTCTAACTCTCAGGGGCATCCAGCCCCGACACAGACCTCACAGTTTATCATAGAAATCACCAGCTCCCGAAAATCTCCTTAGGAAGCTCTGCCTATTAGAGCTAGGTTCCTCTCAAGCCTCAGCATTACAGCCCAATCAGTTCCAGGTCTCAGGTCCGTCCCAGTCTTCGACAGCCTTTCGGACTACCAAGGACATTCTAGCCTTGAACCATCGCTAGTCCTTATGGCCTGTCTTTGAGCTCGGGTGGTCCTGATCTTCCTATAGAGAACCCTGTCGAGACCCTTGGCATCCCAATCCAGACCTGTCTAGCGTTCAGTGACCATTTTCAGTCATCAGGCGTCCTCTTCATCTGTCAGGGACCCTTCTTAGTCCTTGACAGGCATTCTAACTGCAAAGGTTTTCTAGCTTCGAAGCGGGCCCTCAGTATTCCTCATGATCATCGTTTGGAACTCTCTCTCCTTAGCCATCAAGGGCCCTCTCAACTTGCTATGGGCTCGTCCCAGTTATCAACAGCACTTGTGAGTTCAAGGACATTCTATATCTGAGGCTAGCCCTCAGTATTCCTCACAGCAATTGCCAGTCAACAGGGAATCTTTTTAGCTCTCGGACGGCGCTGTTCATCCATTACGGGCTTCTCCTAACCTCACGAGAATCTCAGTCCAGTCCTCTGCTCTGACTTTCAGAGACCCTCTTCATCCCATAGGGCCCCCTCCTGCTTTTAGTAACCCATAGCGTTCCTCAATAGCCCCATCAAGCTTTCATCTCTGAGGAATTGCAGCTCTCAGATGGACTTTCGCTAGTCCTCTTCATTTCTTAGCGGCGTTCACTCCTCAGGGGACACTTAAAAACCAAAGATAATTCCAGCCCTCTCTGGTCCCCAGGCGCTCTGTTTACGACTCAGTTTATGACTCAGGGCCCTCGAAGCCCCGAAGCAGCTGCCAGGACCCACTTCTAGCCGAGATTGCTCTTTTCAGCTGGTATGGACATTCCACACTGAGGCGGGGCCGTCGCCCGTCAGTCCGTCGATCCGGATCTAGATCATGGATCGCGATCTCGATCACAGCTCCGTCAAACTAGAAGCCCCTCGCGTTGGCCCAGCCCAGAGCACTCGACATCTGCCCGAGGGTACTTTCCGTTGACTCTGAACATTCTTGATCGGCTCAGGACTCTTTCCGTCAGCCCAGCGGCTCTTTCGTCGGTCCAGTCGGTTAGACTCTTCAGGCTTCCCCCTCCCCCCCCCGCCTGGATACCCCACTGGGTCAGAGGCAGTGGCGAATGGAAATAGCCTGCGTCAAAAGCTGTAGCGAGCAGAAATCACCGGGACCAGAGGATGTGACGAGCAGAAATCATCTGGATCCCAGGATGTGGCGAGCCACTCCTCTCTGGACGTGCAGAATGTCTGACAACAGAAAGTGAAGAGGTGCCAGCTCAATAGCCGGACATTGGCCATTACCAACCGGACCTGCGGCGCTCTGTCGGCCAGCTTGAAATACACTGTTCACAGACTGAAGAGTCACCTCGGAAAGAACGGAAAGTCACTGTTGCACGGCACGGCTCGAACCACCACCGCACGCCAGTCAATGGCATCAGTGTCGTTCAATCACACGGCTGTGTGTACAGTAATGGAGAACTTGCGACTGAATGGCACGTGATTACGGTGCCACTGCTCGACGTGGTGTACCGCTGACCTGTTGCGGGTCCTGTCTGCATCTGGCATCTTAACCGACGGTCATGAGAGCGCAGCTTTCCCCTGAACTAGGAACCAGTTATCGAGACGTCCCTGAGATAACTGAACAACAGGAACATTATTTATGTATTGCACGTATGCGCAACAGCACCGTTATGCTTCATGGGTTGATGCATAAGCAACAATGCTTAAATCGATGCGCCACCCCATAACAACCTCCCAAGCTGCGAGGCCATCACCCGTCTCAACATAGGTCAGGGGTGCATTTCGATAAGTGCTCTCAGCCAAAATAATCAAGACGGGTTGAGCCGTCTTGATACTTTCTAGTCATGAAATCGTCTGCTTGTTTCTTTAAATAATTGGAACTTTGACCTCTAGCAAGACCAACAGTATTATCAGATGATATACACAATTGAGGATGATTGTCAATATGTTGTGCATCGTTACTCTACAGCTGTATATCGTTTCATTATGTATATCGTTAAAGTGCAGCATGAAATATCAGGGTTCAAGAATAGAACCTCGAAAGACGTTAACTTCAAGTGGCTCAACATCTTATCAACTTACATTATTTTGTTATTTAAAATCGGTTCATTAAACATAATTCATTAATTGCATACATGAAATCACATATACCCAAAATCCTCAGTTTCTCAAATAAAACGCCAGTACTCAATCATAAACGTTCTGCGTCTTATCAAATCCCATGTCATCTTATCGATGCTGTGATTGATCCTAGAGTTCACCCGTCCTGAGATGATTGTTGTTCCTGGTATCTTTCCGATTATTGGTAAGTCGTGAATACTTCGGTAAATTCGAGAAAGCTTTTTGACATGAGAAAAGGAGGTTTATTTTTGTTGAAGAATATACCGGGTACTTGGGCTTTCAGCCTTCCACCAATATGGTGCATTGTGTGTTGCACTAGCAGCATCACTTCTCGACCTGCCAACTTACATCCCTTACTGTGGCCGTCTCTCATTGTGAGACTACTTATGTATGGATGATAATCTGCTAGTGCAGCGTTTATTTGTTCCGTGCCCCTGGTATTATGCAGGTCAGCTAAAAATAGTGGTTAAAATAGGTACATACCATGGAATAAATAATCAGCATAGCATTACACACACATATTGAAGTGAAGAGCATTTCAAGATCAATCACCACAGCATGCAGGTTCCCCGAGCCTGGCGGATGAAACAGTGTGGAGTCAGGTGAATTATGCGATGTTCCTAATCAGTACAACTCCCCCATGAAATATTTTTGAAGCTGAATGTTGAAGTCCCTGTGCATTCAAGGTCTTTGAAGTCTAGCTATGTAGAGTTTGAAAAAATACAATAACTAAATAACTATTCCATTACATTCCATTAAATAACTGATTCATCTGCTTCTCAAAGCCCTTTTACATTGCCCTCCTTATGATGTTTAGATAAACGCATGAATAGTACAAGTTACAGAAAGCTACAAGGCGAATATAATACCTTTATTTTGTTTTCGAACGACTTTTAGTGTGCTGTTGCTCACATTTCAGATTGTCACTCCTTTCCTCCGAAACTGGTGAGCAATTTATCGCAATTATCCTCGCCGAATTGTTCATATACATGTCTATTCAAGCACACATCTTCACATCTTGGCAGACATCTTGACATCTTGGCCGATGTCACACGTCATACACGTCCATCTATGCTGACCGGTGTCGTCTTTCTATGCTAGCCGTTACTACCTGTCAATGCTATCCAGTGTTGCCCGTTAGTGCTAGCCTGTGTCGTCCGTCTATGATTACCGCTACTTCACTTATGAGATGAATTTATGATGTCACTGAACAGGTATTTGAGTACGCCTGTGCCTATGCATTTTTGTTTCTGCCAGCTGACGTATCTCACTCGGATCGTGCCAGGTTCTACTCCCATTTTAGTTTTTCTCGCATGCCAAGGTTTCTCTGAAAGAAATATCACATCGATGCACTGCTGATATTGGAAGGTCAAACAGTTCCACCGTTTGCTGTTCAGAGCTCCTTGCCGTAATGTCACAATGTACCGTCCTCTTCTGATGTTATTGACGACAAATAATAGGTCGTGCGGTTAGTAGACCACTTCCTGAGGTTCCCAGATATATGATGCGAAGTCGTCCTACGATCTCAACAAACTGAGATAATAGATGTTAATTTCTTCGTGTGAGGGAATGTTGCTTTTACTAATAAGATGCGATCATCTAGAGACAAAGCTGAGCATAAGTGGAATAAGCTTGGTTAGCTCGGGGAGATAGGGATTGATCGGTGTGTGGTTTGTTGGTGGATAGTTTCTTTAGGATGTAGTGATGGCTGGGGTGGGTCTTTTTACCGGGTTTATGGTATCTTCCATTTACAGACTTAGCTGGATGGGCCCTTGTGGCTCTTATTAAGTCTAAACACTTTATAACTTCATGTCTAAATGAAGAAGCTGTGATAATAAATGAACAGGGGAACTGATTGGATCAGTGCACGCTATCCAGGCGACTGAAGAGGTACACACACGAACCAGGCATTGCTCTGGATGGCTGAGTGGCTGAGTGAATTGTCTTAAGTATTTATGCACGAGTGACCGACCGAACGACTACGGCTGAGATACCGACTAATCAATCTCTAAGTCACCCTCATCGTCAGATGTAGTCTTTCCAAAGTGATGACGACCCAGTATACCCAGGACGATGACGTACCCAGTTTACCTTGGATTATGGCGTACTCGGTATATCCAGGACGATGACGTATCCAGTATATACATGCCGTTGAATTACCCAGTATACCCAGGACGATGACCTACCCGGTATACCCAGGAGGATGAAGTACCCGGTATACCCAGGAGGATGAATTACCCAGTATACCCAGGACGATGAAGTGCTGATTATACCCAGGACGATGAAGTATCCAGTCTGCCCGGGACGATGGCAAAATGGTGCACGTCATCCGTCTGTGTTAATGGGTGTCGCCTGTCTATGCTGGTGGTGTGGTCTGTCTATGCTTGTGGTGTCGTCTGTCTATGCTGGTGGTGTCGCCTGTCTATGCCGGTGGTGTCGTCTGTCTATGCTGACGGGTGGAGTCTCTCTATGCTGGTGGCGTTGTCTGTCTATGTTGATGGGTGTCGTCTGTCTATGCTGGTGGCGTCGTCTGTCTATGCTTGTGGATTTCGTTTATCTATGCTAGTGGTATCATCTGGCTATGCTGGTGGATTACGTCTATCTATGCTGGTGGGTTTCGTCTATCTATGCCTGTGGGTTTCGTCTACGAGTATCTATGCTGGTGGATTGCGTCTATCTATGCTGGTGGGTTTCGCCTATCTATGCTTGTGCTGTCTGTCTATGCTGGCGGGTGTCGCCTCTCCATGTTCACCGGCGTCACCTGTCTACGTCGGCCGGTGTCGTCTGTCTATGTCGGCCGATATCGTTGTATATGCTAGTCGATGTTGCTTGTCAATACGCCAGATGTTGCCGTCGCTTGCGCGCTCTGGTGGAATGACGTCACATGTTACACGGGCAGCCATAAACAGAGCCAGTGTGGTTCCAAGGTGTGACGGGTGATGGAAGACAAGGGCGCGGGAAAGGTGATGCGCTGTCTTTGGTACCGTGAGGGGGGGAGAATACCATGAACACGTGCTGTCCGTAATGTTTATTAAATCTATGCTATCTATATATAAATTTGCTATTCAATTTGTGTCATCCGTGCTTCATGCTATCAGCAGAATTTTGTTTTGCGGATTACACTAGTAGGTTGCATTTCGAAGCCTGACAACGAACAAACGTAAGCACGTTCTCTTCATGTCAATCACAAAGTATGTTGGCTTTCTTTTCAGACTTCCATTCCCGAAGTATTATATTGTTTTGTAGTACATCGACAACATCTGTATCTCAAAAACTTCATTTTGTTTGTCTTACTTTAGTTATTTTTAAATAATGCCACTAAATAAGTTCCCCCGACAAATAGGAAAGTTATGTCTCTCCCTGTGGAAAAAAAACACACAGTACTACTGGAATATGACTCCTCACTAAACACGCTCCTCAACTTTGGGGCGTTCAAGGCACCAATTTAGCTGGCGCAGAGCCCACTGCCCTGGCTGCGGGCTAGCACCATACCAGAGCTTCGTCATCACAGCCGATTATGACGAAACTACCAGTGACGTCAGCTGGGTCACTGGCTTCACGAGGAGGCATTGCACCGCATGCGAACTGGCTGACCAGGCTTTCGATTACCTGGCTCATTAGGCTCGCACATTGATCACAGTTCGCCACACCACAGGACCGTGCATAATCAGGCACGCTACCGCTTCCTCATTGCCATATTGCATTTGCATGTTAAATGGCGGTAGTTCTGCATGATACACTCGTGGTATGCTGTAAGCACTTCGAGTGACTATTATCACTAATTCAATGTGCTAACCCTGTCAGAGGCTATCGGGCGATATATGCATGTTGCATACATTACACGCCGGATGCATTATTTCGTGTCTGGCATTATGAATGGTTCAGCCGACACTAAATCAAACCGGCCGGAAGTGATATGTATTGCCCGATCTGCATGTGCCGCCTGCGGCCGCGACATTTCTGCTCAGTATGTGGTAGGTGACCACCTGATCTGGTGGCTGTCACCGGTGGCGGCCCCGGCAGCCGGGCGGTGGCGGACACCCGCCGGTCAAAAAACGATACGGCGCGATACAGTGACGGTACAGTGGCGGTACAGTGGCGGTAAAGTGGCGGTTCAGTTGCGGTACAGTGGCGGTACAGTGGCGGTAAAGTGGCGGTAAGGTGGCGGTACAGTGGCGGTACAGTGGGGGTACAGTGGCGGTACAGCTGCGGTACAGTGGCGGTAAAGTGGCAGTACAGTGGCGGTACAGTTGAGGTACAGTGGCGGTACAGTTGCGGTACAGTAGCGATACATTGGAGGTACAGTGGCGGTAAAGTGGCGGTAAAGTGTCGGTAAAGTGGCGATAAGGTGGCGGTAAAGGTGGCGGTAAAGGTGGCGGTAAAGGTGGCGGTAAAGGTGGCGGTAAAGGTAGCGGCAAAGTGGCAGTAAAGTAGCGGTAAAGATGGCGGTAAAGTGGCGGTAAAGGTGGCGGCAAAGTGGTGGTAAAGTGGTGGTACAGCGGCGGTACATGTGGCGGTAAAGTGGCGCGGAACGGCCAGCTGCCATCCACATTGCCGGGACCAGGCCGCCTCTGGCACTGAGGTCGCCTGGAGTGGCATGGTGGCATGGTGGCATGGTGGCACGGAACATGAAAGGGCAGTGCATGCACAGCCGTCTGGAGGGGCAGCGTGGGAGAGGGAGGAGAGACGAGAAACAGAGAACCAAATCAACTGAGGGAAATGTATAGAGACAGAAGGCTAGATGTCGATATGTATATATATATATATATATATATATATACATATATTGACATATGCTTCGTCGAGCTGATATTTTTTCTCTCTCGCCCAGGACGGTTTTGTTCCGCTCGAACTGGTTGGCTAAATCTGCCATGAGTAATGACGTCAGATGTAGTCAATGCCCCCAACTGAAACATAAATGAAGAATGTGCTGTTTGTGCAGCCTAGGTTTGGTTTGGTATGTGAAGGTATACTGTTGTTAATCATCTGAACTGATACACTGGATGCATGCTACCTGCGTCGACACAGCAACAAATACTGGTCATGAACCATAGCACAATGCAAAATAATTCTTGATAGTATATGCATTCTCGGCATATTCTTGGGACATTCTTGGGATATTCTTGGCATATTCTTGGGATATTCTTGGCTTCGGGCGCAATCTCTTGATATTAGCTTTATAATATTGCAAGTTACATAAAGCAGCCGCAAAATGGCCTCGCCCTTACGTTAACCCCGAGCAGTTCAGTTCCGTCCACTGCGTAAGGCAGTGGTAGCCCCCATTGCCAGGTGTGTTCTGGTCAGTTGACACTCCCGTGTGCCGTCCACGTGGCGGCACATCGCACCCGCAGCAAAACCTTGCCACGCTGGAAGTCATTGGGGAGCGGAGCGGTGGTAGAGATGCAGCCGACAGCTCCCCGTTACAGAGGTGCGGTGGTGGAGATACAGTCGGCCGTTCCCCGTTACAGCGGAGCAGTGGTGGAGATGCAGTCGGCCGCCCCCCGTTACAGAGGTGCGGCAGTAGAGATGCAGCCGACCGCCCCCCGTTACAGAGGTGCGGTGGTGGAGATGCAGTCGGCCGCTCCCCGTTACAGAGGTGCGGTGGTAGAGATGCAGCCGACCGCCCCCCGTTACAGAGGTGCGGTGGTGGAGATGCAGCCGGCCGCTCCTCGTTACAGCGGAGCGGTGGTGGAGATGCAGCCGACCGCTCCCCGTTACAGCGGTGCGGTGGTGGAGATGCAGTCGGCCGCTCCCCGTTACAGAGGTGCGGTGGTGGAGATGCAGTCGGCCGCTCCCCGTTACAGCGGAGCGGTGGTAGAGATGCAGTCTCCCCGCTACAGGGCTGCGGTGTGGATCTGCAGGCTTCATACACGGACGAGCTGTACGGAGAACGGCCAGTCGGCCGGCCGTATACGGCACGTGGAGGTGCGACAGCGTCTGGTCGCCACTGACCCACTCTCCAGCGCTGGCTGAGTGCCGGCGGTCCGCACTGTCAGACAGATGCAGGACGCCTGTCCCGACACACAGAAAAGGAACATCCCATATATCACGAAACACATACCCCGACACAGAATAGGAACATCCCACCTATCCAAACACAGAACAGGAGCATCCCATCTATCACGAAACACATATCCAAACACAGAATAGGAACATGCCACCTATCCCAACACAGAACATGAGCATCCCATCTATCACGAAACACATATCCCAACACAGAATAGGAACATCGCACCTATCCAAACACAGAACAGGAGCATCCCATCTATCACGAAACACATATCCAAACACAGAATAGGAACATGCCACCTATCCCAACACAGAACAGGAGCATCCCACCTATCACGAACACATATCCCAACACAGAATAGGAACATCCGAGCTATCACGGGACACCTATCCCAACACACAGACCAGCTGAACGGAACACCCATCACAATACACATCTGAACGAGCACCTATTCTGACACACAGACCAACTGCACGAAACGCCTATCCCGACCCAGTCCGGAATACAATATCCCTCCCGACACACATACCGAGGCAGAGCATCTATCCCTGCACACAGGCCAGAACAGAACACTATATCAACACCCCAAGTACAAGATAACATCTATTCAAACACCTCCAACACGACATGATATTACCCTAATACCTCCAGCGCGACAGGATATTATCCCGATACCATCAGCGCGATATGATATTATCCCGATACCACCAGCGCGATAGGATGTCATCCCGACACCACCAGCGCGATAAGATATTATCCCGCTACCACAAGCGCGACAGGCTATTATCTGGATAAGACCGGAACTAAGCATGTACCCCATCACAGCGAGACTGAGACAGGACACGCTTCCGGGCGCAGCGGGACTGGGAAGGGACACGTATCCCCTTCACAGTGATACTGGGTCGGAGCATGTGTCCAGGCACAGTGAGACCGGGATGGACATGCATATGGTTGCACGAGGCTGGCATGTGCTCGAAGGTAACTCTCATACCGGCACCTCTGCCACGCGATAGCAGGACAAATGTATGTAAAACAAAGGTACGTAGGCGCAGATGTGCATGGCAAGTGTGCGTAAGCGTAAATGCACATGTACATACTTTATACTTGACATATGTACGTAGGTGCATATGCCAAGTAGGTATATATCCATATTTACGTAGATACTAATAGGTACTTGGCATATGCACGTATGTACATATACCAAGTATGTACATATGCCAAGAAGCACAAATGTACGCAAGCGCAAAAGTGCGTAAGCGCAGAAGTAAGCATGCGCCAATGTATGCAAGCGGAAATGCACTTAAGCGTAAAGGTACGAATTCGCAAAGGTATGCACATACGCAAAAGTACGTAAGGACAAATGTACGCATACACAAATGTACGCATGCGCGAAGATACGAAAGCAAAAAATGCATGTAGACGCGAAAGTACGTCAGCGCAAATGTACTTCGGCGCAAATATACGTAAACGCAAAATACTTCAATAAAAAGTACCTAAGCGCAAAAATACGTATGCGCAAATGCACTTCAGCGCGGATGTACGCAAGCACAAAAGTACATCGGATTAAATGTACGCATGAGCCGACGTACCTACACTTTTACACATGCACATTTCCTTTCGTGTATTTTCAACACGTGCATTTGTTTGCGCGCATCTGCTTACGTGCACCTGACGTACGTACACTTTCCCTTCCCTGTATTTGGGTTACGTGCATTTGCATTTGCGTACATTTGTTCGAACGTATTTTGGCGTAGATGTAGATTTGCAATTACGTACCATTATACTACGTGCACTCAGTATAAGCGCTTTTCCGTACATCTTGATAAACGCAAATTTGTTCTGATGTACTATTTCATTCAAGTACATTTACACTTGTGTGCATTGGCTTATATGTACTCTTACATGAGCGTACATTTGCGCATAAGTACATTTGCGCTTACGTTTATTCCCGCACACTTGCATTTCAGCGTACGTACATATGCCTTACGAACTTTTGCGCTGACGTATGTCTGCGTTAAGAAAACTTGTTTTCGCTGTTAAATAAGACGGTAGAATCAACATAATTGTGCTTTTGCTATGTGACACATGTTGGTGTTATATCATATGCATAGATGCATAGATGCATATGCATAGAAATACTGGAAGGTCTACCAGTAAACCTGGAAGCAATTGTAGATTATGCAATTCGTAGGATGTTTCGAAAACTATAATTTTTACAATGGAAAGGTTACTTAGTAATTGCGTTGTAGTCATTCCACTTAATTATTCCCGCTCAATGCCTGCCACCACTGATTTGAAAACAGCAATTGCATCATGCCATGGAAGACGGTCGATATATGACCATCGACACCCTCCGTCCCCCCTCCCTCCCCCAATACAACTTACCTCAAGTCATGCATCCACACCAGCTTAAATGAAGTTCCACTTGCTTCGAATAGCCCATGTTTGTTTACATACACAGGGCTTTTACTAGGCCGCTCCTGTTCCTGCCGTTCTTATTCCTACCGAAGAAGGAAATGGTGCGCGTCGGGCTAGTAAACGAATTTCTTTTCTAGCTGTTCATGTACGACTCCCTCCATCATCGCTCTAACCCGTGATAGCAGGTATTGTGGGATTAAGGGTACATAAACGCGCAGTTCGGTGTGGCACAGATATAGCGTCATGTTATCGCCTTCGCATCAAGTTTAATTGTTTTTAGTTAGGGGACTTTTTTGTTTTTTGTTGTTCATGGTAATGTCCGTCCGCCTGTCGATGAGGAAAAATCATTGAATAACAATGTTGAAACTTGGCTACGACGACATATCGTTACTTGGCGAAGAAGTACTGCACTGAGTGATATTTGATGCCTCGTGATAGTGGGAGGTAAGCGTACTATTGCATGCGTAATTTCCCAGAGTTCTAATTTACTCTGAAACCGCGGTGATCATATGAACTTATAAACTGGTATGAGTGTGCACGCATTCAGTTACTTATTTACAACGACATTGTTAGGCTTATGCTATGTCGTTCATTAAGAAACAAAAACAGGCCACATTGCTTCGTGGGTCTAGCTAGGTCATGCATTCGTTCATCTAGACAATCCCCTTCAGCGCATCTGCACTGATGTTTTCTTCAGAGTCACCGTTCCCTGCGGCAAATGTTTCACATGGATGGTGTATTATGATAGAAGGAATGCATCGAAATCGTGTGAAGCGTTGGCAGTTGTGCTAAGTACATCAACACACGCCCTGTGTGATGTGCATGCATGTGCGACAGCCAGGTACCATCACTCAAGCGCTACACATGTGAAAAGGTGGCAGTACCACGCCGGTCCGGCACACACCGACCTGGGAGAAGGGGGCAACATCACACTGGTCTGACGCAGACCAACCCGTGAGAAGGAGGAAACACCACCTTGGTCTGACACAGATCCACCGGTGTGAATAGTACAGCACCATACTGATCTGACACACATGAAGTGCGGCGCCGCCATGCTCCGACACAACTCCACCTATGAGGAGTTACAGCACCACCGTGGCCCGACACAACTCCACCTATGAGGAGTTACAGCACCACCATGGCCGGAAATAACTCCACCTGTGAGGAAGTGTTACACCACCTGTGAGGAGGTACAGTACCGGCATGGTCCAAAGCGAAGTCCGGTGTGTGACAGGAGTTGCAGGCCGTTCGTTGGTCCGAGTCGGGTCAGCCAAGCCCTGACCGGACACCACCGGATTGATCTTTTCTGCAAGAAATTCGCCTAAACTCATTATCTTTACAAAAGATGCGACCAGCTTTCGTTAACAGCAGGCTGGAACTGTTTAATGGGTTTAATCGTATATGCCCCCGTATTCTACCCAGTGTTGTAATGTCCTCATAGATCAATTCCGGAGCAGAAAAACTGGAACACATTCGTGATCGTTGATAGTACGTGCATGTTTTGCTAGTGTAGTATAATCACGCGTTTAAGTCGTTTCCGGGTCATTCTGCACTACCGTAGACTCCTGCAAGC
Organism: Imbricaverruca yamaguchii; assembly: GCA_034440575.1. NCBI lineage: Eukaryota > Metazoa > Arthropoda > Thecostraca > Neoverrucidae > Imbricaverruca > Imbricaverruca yamaguchii. The sequence continues at coordinate 2,438,647 of JAOTOL010001652.1, read as the reverse complement.
GAACAGAGAGTGCCGACGGTGGGCTGGTCACTAATATATTCCGCGCCATGTCCAAACTTCGCAAACAGCAGGGTACGCAACCTGGGGGTGCGGACTTGCCCCGCCAGGGGATGGCTGGAGGACAAGGACACCGGACGCGGACAGCACACGACATCGGAACGAAGGGAGGGCTACCTGCCTGTGCTCCGTAGCGAAAGACGGCCGAAGATTACAAAATTTGTTCAGAATAGCTTTGCCAAGCGAAAAGCCTGTTGAGCAAGCTTTCAAAGAAATTCGGTGTCGGTGTATCTATAAGCTGAACAATCAATGGGAATTTGACCGCCAGAAACGTTGATCATGTGGTTAAACTCGAACTCGAACTCCAAGAAACTCCAAGGCAAATTTCTCCCATAGCAAGATCTTGCCTACAGCACAGTGCGCATATCCGCATCGAGGCTTCTGTCCTCAAAATTAGCCTTAAGCACAGTCTCCTCTGATATGGCATACCTAGGCCAGTGCCATCTAATCTATTGAAGGGATGTGATTGGCGGCTGGTGGTACCGACCAGGTCTGGTAGTACGGACCAAGGACTGGTCATACGAACCAGATGTTGATGGTACTGACCAGAACTGGTGACACGGACTGGGGACTGGTGATATGGACCAAGTATTCACGGTACTGAATAGGCTTTGTAGTGCGGACCAGATGTTGACGGTACTGACCAGGACTGGTGATACGGACCAGGTGTTGACGATACTGACCAGGACTGGTGGTACGGACCAGGTGTTGACGGTACTGACCAGGACTGGTGGTACGGACCAGATGTTGACGGTACTGACCAGGACTGGTGGTACGGACCAGGTGTTGACGGTACTGATCAGGACTGGTGGTACGGACCAGGTGTTGACGGTACTGACCAGGACTGGTGGTACGGACCAGGTGTTGACGGTACTGATCAGGACTGGTGGTACGCACCAGGTGTTGACGGTACTGACCAGCACTGGCGGTACGGACCATGTGTTGACGATACTGACCAGGAATGGTGGTACGGACCAGGTGTTGACGGTACTGACCAGGACTGGTGGTACGGACCAGGTGTTGACGATACTGACCAGGACTGGTGGTACGGACCAGGTGTTGACGGTACTGACCAGGACTGGTGGTACGG